>JBBPLE010000059.1:0-36244 GCA_038089675.1 Boletales sp. KT-2023b
TCCACCAGGCTAAGCCGGCTTGCTTGAGTCCATAAAGTGCACGCAATAGGCGGAGGACTTTGCCTTTTTGGTCGGGAGGCATGAACCCCTCAGGAAATTCCATATAGATCTCCTCTTCCAGTTTACCATATAGGTATGCAGAACGTACGTCAAGCCTGGAGATGTGCCATCCTTCCAGGGCTGAGAGGGCGAACATACATTGCACCATCTCAAAATGTACAACTGGGGAAAAGACTTGGTCAAAGTCCAACCCTTCTACCTGGCTAAAGCCTTTGGCTACTAGGTGGGCTCTTTTACGACCATCCAACTTTTGATCGAAGACCCAGCAGTTTTTAATCACCTTTCGGTGTTGTGGGTGTGGAACAACTTCGTAGACCTTTCGGTCCTTCAGCATCTGTAGCTGGTCTTCACAGGCTTTAAGCCAATCCTTCTGCTCTGATTTAGGAAGCTTCTGGATGTTGTGGAAAGTCCACTCGCATAGATTTGGGGATGCCCCGAAAGCGGAATCATGCGGGATAGCACGATCACAAAGGTACAAGACCAAAGCATCTCCCCCTTCCCGTGTAAGACGGTCAACATCATCCTCAGAAGTAGGAGATGGGGGGAGTCCACCAGGGACTGCAGGTGAGTCTGGAACTGAATCCGGAACTTGGGACGGGCCAGCTTCGCCGGTGAGATCCTTCCAGCGTGACTCACTTTCAAGGTCCCAGAGCTGCCGAAGTGGATGACGGTGCTCACCGAAAATGTTTCTGGGGAGCGTCGGGGGGTTACGGAGGTGCTCGCTACACCTAGGAATAGGCAGGGGACCCACAGGTGGCAGTCGGTGTGATGGAGGTGTCACTGGAGGAGGGGCTGGACTGGGCATCCGGGTGCGAGAAGCAAGAGACGGAGAAGAGGATCTCGATGTGCTCGGGCTCAGCGACAGTGAAGGAGAGGGCGAATTCCTTGAATCCAAACTGGACTCTTCGCCGGAACTAGATTCTGACTTGGAACACTCATCGGAACCAGCGGAAGCCAGGACCAGAACTTCCGGAACCTCATCGTGTGTATGAGTTGGTTCTGGGGGACCTGCATGGGGACAGTGTGGGGTAGATCAAGAGCATCTCGGAAAGAGAGTCTCGTCAAAGATCACATGCGCCAATGTGACAATGGCATTTGTCAGTGACATGAAAATAAAATTTGAGTCACTACCAGGGGCAACGCCCAAGTAGATCATCAATTGTGATCTTGGCTGTAGCTTTCCGCCACGGCGTTCTGCAGGAATGTGCACATAGGCACCACAACCGAATACCCGAAGGTGATCAATGAATGGTTTCTCCCCCTTAAGTAATGTCAGGGGAGTATCCCATTTCAGCCGAAGCTGTGGGGTCCGGTTATAAACGTGGGTTGCGTGAAGCAGAGCCCATTCCCAATAGGAGGGAGGTAGGCAAGCGTGTAAATGCATAGCCTGTGCCTTGTCCATTAATGTACGGATTAGGCATTCCACACACCCATTCTGCTGGTGTGCATATGGGGCGGACTGTTGGATGTTTACTCCATTGTCCTTTAAGAAATCCCAGAAGGCACCGGAAGTGTATTTACCTCTGGCGTCAGAATGCCAGTGTTTTATCACAGTGTTGTACTGATTTCGGACAAACACAAACCATTGCTTGGTTGTGTGGAGTGTTTGATCCTTGGACCTTATTAAGGTGGTCCAGGCCATAGAGGTAAAATCGTCATAAAAGACAACTGCGTACTTGTATTTCGAGTATGATGCTATCTCGAAGGACTTTAAGTCCGAATGAATCAACTCAAAGGGAGCGGTTGCCCGCATCTCACTGAGAGGAAATGGACGATTCAGCTGTTTGCCAAGCTGACACCCTTGACAGAGGCCAGTTTTCGATGGGATCTTCACGTCAGGAAAACCCTTCAGGTGCTTTTTAGCGTGCCTGATGACATCAGGGGACAAATGTCCAAGACGTCGGTGCATAAGTTCATATTCGATCTCAGAGGCAAGTGATGACATGCTGGAGGGCACATCATCGGGGAATATGGGTTTGGCGTGAAGCCAATACATGGTTTGTCCACCATGACTATGGAATTCCAAATAAGCTTCCTTAAAGCACTGGTCCCAGATGGTTAAATACCTGGGCCTGGCGCGAAGCGTGAGGCAGGTGTTCTGCAATAGGGTGCCCATTGACACTAGTCGAACAGCACATGAGGGCATGTGCATGACAGGTGATAGGTGGCATATATGGTTGCCAAACCTTAGCAAAACGGTGCCTCTACCTATAATAGGTGATCGGCTGTTAGCGGTGGAAGCCCATTGGGGCTGGTCGAACTTCTGATACTCAACGAAGTCGGAGCGATCAGGTGAGAAGTGAGCTGAAGCTCCTGAATCGAGCAGCCACATATCCGATGGGACCTTGTGATTGTGCGCTTTTTCCTTTCCTTTGCTGTCCTTACTGCATGTATCACACTGTGCAAATTCATGTATAGCAGATTTATTAGAACTATCTACTACAGGGAATGCGTATATACAATTTACCTGTGGCAAATTTAATTGCTCGTCAGTACCTGATGTAGATGGGGAGAAGGATACGCACTGTGATGTGGACTCCATAAAGAAGCCCTCGATGTATTCATTGTAGGCATCTTCACCTAGACTGACAACGTCCTTGTCAACCTCCATGATTCCGGTGGTTCCGGCGAGCAGAACTTCCGCGATCCGTTCGGAAAGCGGGGTGGAAAGGTGGTTGGAGAGGGATTGCTTCATGCGAGCGTGCTTGGAGCGGCGGGATGCAACCAGTTCAAGGTTGTGGAGAGTGGAGGAGGTCGTGGGGACCTTGAGGTGTTGTGCGAGGGAGACAGTTTCCTTGGTTAGAGGAAACGCTGGCGGCCCATAGTGGGTCATGCCGGATGTGTGTGCATTGCAGCAGAGGTCAGGGACGGGCGATGTGAACGTGGTGGTGGCAGGGGCGATAACGGTTGCAGAGGTGAAGGCGAAGGAGGCTGAGGCTTGTGCAGCCTCTGCCTGCTTCTTTTCCTTTCGGGTCTTCTTTTTCTCCTTGCACTTTTCTTCACCCTTTTCAGAGCAGTTACCCTTCTATGCTTTCTGGCTGGTATTCCCCTTGGAAGAGGAACCACCTTGTTGTTGTTGCTGCTGCTGTTGGGAGAACTGGGGTTCCCCCTGCTGCCGTTTGATGGCACTGACTTTGTTGGCCTGTTGGGGCCAGGAGTCCTTGGTGGGACGGCGCTGCACGTACGTTTGCCACAACACTTCTACTTGTCAGGAAATCTCCTCGACAGTAGGAACCGTCTTGATGACAACTCCTGCCAAGTTCATCTCGGGCTTTGCGGTGGCGATGGCGGCGGCGACATGGTTGGCGTACTTCGGGATCTTGGAGATCATGATTAATGACTTGATTTTGTTGTCAACCAGGTATCCGAAGTCGGAAAGCCAGGAGAAGAGGGTGTCGAGTTTCGAGAACATCAACACCAGTGAGTTGTTGTCGGGGATTTGGAGGCCCATGAGGGCTTTAAACTTCGTGATTGCAGAGGAGACGGTGGGGTTGTCGAACCTTTTTTCGAGTTTGATAAGTATATTTTCAGCATGATCGCTGAAGTTGATGCCGCACTCGCAAACGTGGCGTTCGCAAGCGAGCACAATTGTGCCAATGGCCTTGTTGTCGTCCTTGTCCCAGTCCTCCTGCTTTTCCTCAGCGCGACAGACTTTGTCGGCTGGAGGTGTGTAAGCAGCTTGGGTTACTTGGCCATTGCTGTCTACGATCTCTACAGTTGCAACAGGAACTGAGGGTCGAAGCTTCATGATGCAGGAATAGACCCCGATGGAATGAAGGTAGTCATCCATCTGGGACCGCCAGGCATGGTAGTTGGTGCTGTTGAGCTTGACGATGGTGGAGAGGGAGGTGGAAGACATGGTGGTGTTCTGGCGGGGATAGACGTTAGCATTGGTACCTTAAACGATAAGTAAAAGGGACGGGATGAACCGCGTCGCTGAACGTCCAGAGCCCAAAAACTCAGGGGACATAGTCTCCCCTTGTTTTGAGATGGAGAGTGGCTGCTCTGCGTGGCTTTCGCTTTGCAAAGTGTCTGGTGGAACTTAATCCACACAGACGGCCCTAACGTTCACCATTCAGGGGTGGAACTTAATCCGCACCCCAAAGGCACCCGAATAGTGGGCAGAACTGAATCCGCACCGACCAACAGTCAGGTAAGGATGAGAGAGCAGGGAGGGTTGTGTGAAACGCTAGCCTGCCTGCTTGGGGCTCATAACCTGTTGCGAGTACGCGTGTTACATACACAGGAAGGTCTCTCACATACCTTTGGTTGGTTGGGTTGAGTAACTTACAACGGGTGTTGGTGGTATCAAATAAAGAATCGATTAGTACTCAGCTCTGCTGAGTCCGAAGCTAAATACATAATGTGTGTGAACTAATTACTATGTATGTAACATAGAGTCCATTCAACAACTATGTCGTCTGAAGTTGACATGCCTCGGATATCTTCATAGGTATTGGGACATGTATCCTATGGTCTCCAAGTACATGGAACCAACGTCATTAATAGCACTGCCCAGTTGTTGGGGATGCTGTGGCATACAGCAAGATGATTCATCAACATTGTCATGACTTACTTTATGTTGGCACACCGGCCAAGACAGCCTCCAGGGTCTTGTTTATAACCTCTAGTGTCTGCCCATTCCTTGCAGATTTGACCCCCATTTTGTGCAGCATACCCAAAACTCGAGTGCATGGCTTCCATGCTACAGCCTGCCCTCACCCAAAGCATTTTATCCTATGATGGTACAAGTTGTATGGTAATTTATGTTGTCGCTTTTCCCTTATTAACCATGTGCCTCCTAGTCATGGTCCTCGCTACTGTTGGATATGATTATGGTGTGTCGTGTCCCTGCATCCATAACTTGATGGTCTCAAACCTTGAAAAAAATACAAGCCAGTCCTTATGCTTTCAGATGAAGTAGGTGCATATTCATGATGCTAATGTTGGGGAACTCATCCAACCTTGTGTAGATTGAATACATTTGGGTCTGTGGATGATATTCCTTGATCGATCACATGTTTAACATTGCTGTAGAGCCAACCCTGAACATGCGTCTCGACAATATTCGTTCTTGTGTGAAGCATGATTGTTTTCACAAATCTGTAATAACATCTGATCCAGGCTCACTATTGTGGTCTGATTTCATGCTTGTATGTTTATCACTGGAATGATACAAGTAGATCACTGATCAAATCACTAGGATAGAGGCTATCTGTGTGTTCAAAAATATATAATCCCCAGAATACTGGGCTGAAGTGAGCATGTTTTGTGGTGATAAATTCTTTTTTCCCTGGCCCAGAAAAGGTGATATTCTATATTACTGTTAGTCAATGGTCATGCTTAACAGCCTAACTGCATGTAGACATAAGCATCTACACTTTAACTTCAAGCACCCTTCTGGCTGATCAATGAACTTTGTATGCAATAATTATGATCTGACAGTTGTGAGCACAGTCATCTAGTACATTTCATATCCTTTCAGCTCAAGGAATTAGGTGACTTCACATACATTTTCATGATTTGGACTGAAATGACTTTCCTAGCTGCTGCAGAATGTGAGATTTCAAAATTTCATGTGTTGCTTTGTTATATAGTTCACGTCTGCGAATGCAGTAGCAATGATCCTCCATGTGTGGGCATTGTACAATTGATCAAGGATCATCCTTGGAACTCTCCTTGTGGTGTATACCTTCAAGGTCATCACATATGTAGTCTGCTGTGTTATGATTTCCATACACAACATAGGTATGTGAACCACAAATCCATGTAGTGCATGCTCCATGACAGGCTCAACAGGGACCACTCAAATACTTGATTTTACATTTTGCATACAAAATTACATTGCATATGTTCCATCTCTGCTGGTGAACATTTTTCAGATTACACTTGGTGCACTCATGTGTCTGCTTGCCATTGCCCACTTCATCAGGGAATTATGTCAAATGTACAAGGCGATGAAACACGTGTATTTGAGCCGTTATGTGAACTTGCTTGTGAGAGAATGCATGGCATACTTTCTCGCGTATGTCCGCCTTGTTCTATATTCGATGGATCCTGCGCTACATTATCAACAGTATCCTGATGAGAGCACTCGTGGACACACTGATCGGCGCGAGAAATATCTCGATTTACGGCTGGCATCCGTTTCTGCTTGCAGCACTGGAATCTATACCCCTGTTCACGTTGGTCTCCCGATTCATCTTGGACCTGCGGAAGCTGTTTGCCCGTGACGGTAGACACGGAATCGAGATTGACACGGGATTTGGTTTGGCAACGGCATCGGGCCACAACAGTGCTATCATGTTCGCGAATGAGCCGCAGAACGAAGAGGTGGTACAAGACGAAGAAATCCGGATGGTGCGTGGTGGTGCGTGACAAGGGCGGCAGTACGATACATATAGCATTGTAGATTCATCGCGGGTGCGTTGCGTCACGTTATTTATTTGAGAGATGAGTACGTTGAATTACTATGATTATGGCCAAGCTACTTACATGGGTGGAGAGGTTACCTTGAAAGACCAGAGCAAACCTAGTCCCTAACCCTGTCATGTACTAGTCACAACCTCTGTACATGTTCATTCTTCCGTTCCGACTTCGTCACCAGGCCGTGCGAAATAGACAATATCTACACCCACAATCGCCACTTCCCTCCATCCTGCCGTCGATCCGCCGCATCAGCTACCCCATCGTTCGTGACTCGTTTCCGGCCGAGCACCTGCATGACAGAAAGTGGCGACAGGATCTTGTCGCGCCCGAAATGCTCCAGCGACGCCTCCAAGTCATAAGCTGGAACGGGCACAAAACAGTGTGTGGTAAGCCCTAGCAAAGGCATCATCCAATTCAAGTGAACCGCAGAACCGCCATCAGCAGAATCCCATGGGGGAGCCAAACGAGTTGCAAGCCCGCCCGATTTGGGCCATTTGCAGAGGAGGTATCAGGTGAACAACTTTCAGACCGCCTTAGAGAATAGGCTACAGACAGGGATATGAACTTGAAACCTGATGAATGAATGGGCAATTGACATGGATATGGGCTCCAATATACTGTACATTACTTCACCTGCTTGGGCCCAGTAGGCTTGCGACTTCCGATAGTTGGAAGGGAACCAGTTACGACCAATTCCACTGATTTAACCTGCAAACTTTGCCAGCTAGTTGTGATTGGACACTGCGGCGTGGGTGGACATCAGTAAATTTGATCGTTGCACTGCTTCGTTTGTTTGCCCCGTCGAACCTTGCTAGTCAATTACGAAACTGGAGGCCGTCACGATGTGGCGAGAAACCAACCATATCAACAATGGAAATGTATTGCCATGCAGTATTGGCCACGACCTGAGATCGCGCGTGGAGGCGCTTACGGGCCGAATTAGCGGCCTGCCACTTGTGCAAAGCTTCTCAGGATGTTCGTACAAAATTAAGACATCATGACGTGGAACGGACTTGGAGATGTTGTCTTCCCCCATGAGCTGGATGTCTAGAATTGAACGAAAAGCGGTCACCGCAGGATACTTCAGCCAAGTTGTACCCCAACTGCATCCTGCATTCCACTCCGTAGCGATAAGCGTTGGGATGTAGGTATCAAGGTCAGCTCGGGTACACTTGATCGCCATTGATATATTATCAAAGCTGATCACGGGCACCCGAGTGGATCATCGCGCGGGACGTCAACTCAAGCTGAGGCACGTCGGGGGGATCACACGACACAGGTCACAACCTGCGTTGGTAGGTAAAGCGTTTTCGTTTCCATCAAACGCTTGTGTCACTCACCGTTGTGGAGCTGAGCTCGGATCTGCGTTTTGTAGGAGAAGTTTGAGAAGCCGGACCGACCGGGAATTCTCCAAGAGAGACGGGCTGGAGGATCAGATAAAAAGCACGGTGAGAAGTATGTTTGAATACTAACAAAGATGACGGTGTTGCTAAGGTCCTGTGGGCAGCGTCGACGAGTGTTCAATAATCCGTTACTGCGAGATCTTTTGTGCGCTAAATATAGCGAGGGCAACCACATAAATAAACATGCTTGTGGAGTGGGTACTTGGAAAGCTTCGTTGAGACGCACGAAGACATGGTTTCCAATGTAATTTTGGATTTTCTCAGGAACCTGCGTCGTTACTTTGAAACTGATGGGGATCGGGCCCACTCGGTGTCCAGGCGCAATGCTCTTTGAAACCATCCTGCCGAAGTCCTGCAGGGAGTGACATGGAAACGCTGGGTTATACTGGATTCGAGCGCGCGTCGAGCCAGGGCAAGCTGTTGCATTCCTCGCCGCTGGAGACCCTCGTCCGCCGTACAACATCCCGTCGACGCTGGCAGGGAACGAAGAACGTCAGCCACGACGGTGCCGATGCCATACCCCCGTCACTCCAGCCTCGTAACGCGCCTCCTGCCGTCTATGATCAACGCGCGCCGCCGCTGCTGCACTCGAGATTTCGCAGTTCGACGTCGAACGTGGTGGCGAATACGGACTGGCAGAATCCCAAGTCTTTTTTGTCGTTGTCGGATGGAGAGGATGATTGCCGGGTCGAGAACGACAATTACGGCCACAATCACGCTCCAACCGGCGCTGACTTACAATGGCCACCGACCTCTGACATTGAATATTCGATGCCACCGTCTCCTTTGCCGACCGTCGTCGTGTCCTCGCCGCAGGATGACACGCCTGGCAGCGGCTTGGGCGCCCCTTTGCGTCAGCCAATCGTGTCGCAGAGTCATTTGCCACGATTGAACTTCTCGAGACCGTCTCGACCGCCCATCGTCTCCTCCGAGGAACAGAAGCGACTGGTGCTCGACCGCAACGCGCAGCGGTCCAACTCGCCCAAGACGACCCCGCGTGCCCTTAGCCCCGTCACGCCAGTGACCGGCATATACGCTGGCAGTCTCCAAACGCCTGCCGGCCCGCTGCCCGCCCCGTCGTACCTTCGTCCAGATGGCGTCCCCTCCGCACCTACACACCCGCGCTCGGACCACGTTGCGCTCCCCGCGCATCCGCCGTCGTTGAGAGCCGCATCACCCTCTAGCTTGTACTCTACGTCCTATTCGTTTTATCAGCTAGACAACGGGCTGCCGTCGCCGACGTCACAGAGTCCACATCCATCCTCCACGGTGTCACCCGCTAGCAGTCGACCCGGGTCCACCGAGCCACAGACACCGGAAGAATACCTGCAATTGGGTATACAACACCACGAGGCCAACAAGCTCAAGGACTCGGCGTTCTTCTTTGAGAAAAGCGCCAAGGAGCAGGGTGGATGTTGCGTCGGGATGTTGATGTGGGGTCTGACGCTGAGGCATGGATGGGGGTGCGAGAAGAACGAGAAGAGCGGGTTCAGGTGGTTGACCAAGGCGGCCGAGTTGGCAGTGGATGACCTCGAGAAGGCAAGGAAGGGGTTTGATGCAAAGGGCGTCCGAGTGCGTTCTCCCACTCTTTGTGCGTCCAGTTGCTCACGCACTGACAGGAAGAGCTCGTGCTTGCCATATATGAAGTCGGCCAGTGCTTCTTTCAGGGCTGGGGTGTCGCGAAAGATCAGAAGATGGCAGTCGTACGTGATGGTTGCTTGCTTGTGGTCGGTCAAGGCACTGATGCGGCTGGTGCAGAGCTATTATCGGGTTGCTGCCAAGCTAGGCGATGCTGATGCGCAACAGGATCTGGCATTCTGTCTAGCTAATGGCAAGGGATGCAAGAAGGACAAGAAAGAAGCCGCAAAGTGGTATCGCGCTGCAGTGAGTGTACCCGATGCCCCCCATACGCGTGCAAGGTCTCAAGGATGATGGCAGGTCGCGCAGGGTGCCAGCGACGTTGGGATGGCGTGGATCTACAAGGACAAGTATAAAGACTAGTTGTCCACAACCATCTCGAGACCATTCCCGACCCGTGACCGTGCCCAGACGGCAACGGTTCTCTCGAAGCACCAGGTGACTCCGCGCGGAGACCATAGAGGGTTGCTTTTGGAGATGCATTTAAGAGATTCTGACACTTTATACCCGCGAATATCATCAGTCATAGGCATGAGCAAGGACGTCGTTTACTTGCGCGTTCGGTCTCATTAGATATAAAGACCCCCTCCATTTTGCTCACGCCTTTTCCCCTTCTCGTCGTGCGAGCGGGAGAGGGCCGAGACCTGAATGATGAGTTTCCACGGGACCATGATCTGACCGACATATCTGCCGGCCGGTGTGTCTGTGTCCAGGATGTACTCCTCGGTGTTGATGAGGAGAATGTTGAGGAGCTGGTCCGTCCCGACGAAGGTGCCGATGAAGGCGCGGTTGTCGCGGGTGACGATGCGGAGCGTCTCTTTGAGGAGGTCCCTCAGCGCGACGATCGCTGGGGAGTCCATCGACATGGTTGATGACGACGAGGAAGACATATCCAGAGTGACACGTGACTCGCTCCCACCTCGCAATGAACCCGTTTGACAGCGCACCGTCGTTGACCATGCAAGGCCAGTACAGCTCCGCGAACACACACAGGTATTCGGTCATTCTACCGACTTACAACGAACGCAAGAACTTGCCTATCATCGTATGGCTGTTGGCGAAGGTATTTCGCGAGCAGTGCGTGTCGTGTCCGCGAACGTGCGTGGTTGCTAATGGGTCTAGTGAGCTAGCATGGGAAATCATCGTCGTAGACGATGCCAGCCCGGATGGCACGCAAGAGGTCGCAAGGGAGCTCGCCGGGGTGTATGGCGAGGACAAAATCGTGCGTGTTTGTCTTGCTCGTGCCGACGCGTGTTCAACGCGCTGCAGGTTTTGAGACCACGTCCCGGTAAGCTTGGGCTGGGGTGGGTGTGCGAGTTTTTTTGGATGCAAGTCATTCATGGCGGGCGCGCAGGACTGCATATATCCATGGACTGGACTTTTGTACCGGCGACTTTGTCATCATCATGGATGCCGACTTTTCACATCATGTAGGACAGTCCATACGCGTCCGAGGCCAGGGCTCACCTTGTTATAGCCCAAGTTTATACCGCAATTCATCCGGTGACGTTCGTTCCACTGGCTGTCTTGAAGGCGACTGACATGTCGGACAGGTTGCAGCAGGCATACAATCTGGACATTGTGACGGGTACACGTTATCGCTCCACGCCCACGCCTTCTCTAACCGACACGCGTCCTGGCGGCGTGCATGGCTGGGATCTCAAACGGAAGCTCGTGTCGAGAGGCGCCAACTTCTTGGCTGCGACGGTGCTCAATCCCGGTGTCAGTGACTTGACGGGTAGCTTCCGGTATATACGCGTCAGTGCTTCGATCGACCGCGACTGACGTGCCATCGAGGTTGTACCGTCTGCCCGTCTTGCGGCATATTATCACGCAGACGCAATCACGTGGCTACGTGTTCCAGATGGAGATGATGGTGCGCGCACGGGCCCTGGGATACACGGTGGGAGAGGTTCCGATTACCTTCGTGGACCGCATCTTTGGCGAGAGCAAGCTCGGGGCGGACGAGGTCGTCGGATATGCCAAGGGTGTCTGGTCGCTGTTCACGTCTGTTTAACGTTACATGTATTGTATGACATCACTATTTGTCAGCATCCAAAAAAGGAACGCGTATCCCCTCCTGGCCAGTTTGCATCTTCCACCTCGACCACCATGAGCCTCCGCCAGGACGTCCTCCGCTCGCTGACCCTCTCGGATCTCGCTGCGGAACGCAAGCAGGCCGCTTCTGCTCGCAATTCCGACGATGACGACGACGATGAGCTCATATACGTTGTGAGTATGTGTCATCTCCATCAGATATATCGCTTATCATTGCGCCAGACGTCAACCCCGGGGACCCCCGCACGTTCGCGTGCCCCATCACGGCCCAGTTCGAGACCGGCCTCGCCCACCCGGCGCGCGAATCCGCGGAGCACTCTGAGCTCCACACTGGCCACCAAGCTTACTACATCCGATCCTTTAAAGGCCTTCCCTACTCAGATATCCCAACGTGTATTCCAATGGCTCTCGATATCGGACCTCGCTTCGTGTTCAAGAGTATCGCGCAAGTGGAACAAGAGCCAGACGCTCAACTATGGTAAGTGCCTGCGTCCGCGAAGCGTGTTGTTTCTGAAACAGTCCAGTATGGTTTCAACATTACCGCAAAGAGTATTTTCACGACGAGAGTTTACCTTCGGGCAAGTGGACTAGAAGAGAGTCGAAGCAGAACTGGGTGCGCACAGCCTAGTACCATCGATGCCATGTCTGACCCGTGTCTAGCGTCTGACGCTTCTTTCCATGAGTGCAACCAAGTCAGCGCGTTCGAGTCCATTGGAATTGCCTTCTCCCTCTCGATCGGGATATCAGACCCCAAAGGAAATTAACGAGGAAAGATGGAAGGCCGAAGAGCAAACCCGCCCCGGGAAAGTCGAAATGAGGGAAATGTACAAGGAACTTGGTGGCCGCAAGTCACGCAACAAGACGAAGCTCGGGAGTGCAGGGGGGTATAGAGATAGAACTGGTTGGGGTGACCACGTCGAAGAATGATGGGTATACATGATCTTGTACATAGACTGTCTAAATACTTAAATGCTTTGTGCTCGTGTCAAATCTCGAAATGCTGATCGCATGCGCTTGATAAATCGATATACATCTCCACTCTGATTGAGCTCGTGCAGCAGTATCGGTAGTGTGGGCAGCGGTGGTGTCGTCGTTATTACTGCGACGCATGAGATTCGTACGGCATAGATCAAGGCGTCTCACCATTGTACAGAGGAGAAGAGACATCAAGCACAAAGCTAAACTCCCGGTCCACATTTGTTTCGTCTATGTGCGAGAACCGGATCAAAAGTTGGTCCGTTTCGATGCCTTCGATATTGCACTTGAGCCAGGACTCGATTGCTGCAAGCTCTGGCTCCAGCTGCGCAGCTTGCTCATTCAGTACACTCCGCTCTGCGTCCTTTTCTAGATTTGCAGGTTCGTAGACAGATGTGCCACGAAAATGGGAGCCGCACCTCGTTTCAGATTAGCAACAGCGACACGATACTGCTCGATCTCGGAATCAATGGCTGCGCTCGCCTCACGGAGAGAAGCCAGTTGGCGTTTGAGTGTCGTGATGGACTGTTCAGCCTCACGCCTCTCCTCTTCCTCCTTTGCCAGTACTAAAGCAGGTACGCGACACAGTTGAACAGGCAAAACGAATCGCGACATACCCGCAAGTAGCTCGATCTCCTTCAGTTTGCATTGGTTCGTTTCGACTTCCACCGCCTGGATGCGTTCAGCGAGTTTCCGCTTGTCTGCTTCCTGGGCATTTCGGTGTTTCGAGATCTCGGCGATGGCGCGGTTGGTGTAATTGGTGACGGCCTTGACAAAGTTGGACGTCGAGGTCTCGTACGCCTGCAATCGGAGGTCCACTTGAGGTGTGGGTTGGGCGAGGACGGACGCGAGATCGATGTGTTGGTGTCGCATTGCCAAGACGCGTCAGTCACATGATGATACCGTAGCACGTGTAAAGCGGGCGTGCGTCTTGATTCTTGCATTCCTGATCCAGCTCATCTTCCCTCATGACGGACGCTACCAAGGTGACCGACATCGAATACCGCGATACCCACATGGACACGACCAAGGGCATCACCCTAGGTCTGCGTGACATCCACATGAACACCGCCAAGCCAGACCATGGCTGGAACGACGACGTCCGCATGGACACCACCAAAGCCGCAACGACATTGAAACCGTCTGGCTTCCAGCTCTGGGAGAGAGAGCTGCTCGAGAGCGCCGAGGTGAAGCGGAAAGCCACCGTGGCCCAATTGTGTGCGTCTGCGTCGTGATCGGTGATGTCGCGATTGAAGGATCGCCAGACTTTCTCGACTACTACTTCCAGTGTCTCGGCTATCTCGCCGCGCGCAAGGACCGCCGGGCGCGTTTCGATGCGGATACGGCGCATCGGCAAGTGTCGACGGTCGAGTATGCCAAGGAGTTCAAGTCGTATTGTGGCCGCGAACGGGTGTTGCTGAGGAAACGTCGCGCGAAGCTGCGCGTGGAGCAGTTCCACATCATAGCGCAGGTCGGTCAGGGAGGTTATGGCGAGGTCTTTCTGGCGCGCAAGCAGGAAACGGGCGAGGTGTGTGCCCTGAAGAAGATGCGGAAACGGACGTTGCACAAGATGGACGAGGTACGTCATTGACGGGGTGCCATTTACGTGCGGTGTGGATGATGATCGTGTCTAGGTTCGGCATGTTCTCGTCGAGCGAGATATTTTGACGGCTACCAAGACGCCATGGCTAGTGAGGCTGTTGTATGCGTTTCAAGACACCCAACACGTGTATCTTGCCATGGAATACGTGCCCGGAGGCGACTTTCGGACTCTGTTGAATAACTCTGGAGTGCTCAAGGAAGAGCATGCTAGGTTCTACATCACCGAGATGTTTGTGGCCGTTAACGAACTACACAAACTTGGCTACATCCATCGCGATTTGAAACCAGAGGTTCGTGGGCTCGCAGATCCCTCTTGTTCCGTCTGATCCCGGATACCCCCCAGAACTTCTTGGTCGATGCAACTGGCCATGTCAAGCTCACAGACTTTGGGTTGGCCACTGGGGCTTTGAATCCGAAACGAATCGAGTCACTCAAAGTCAAAGTGGGTCCATCGTCGAGCAATGATTTTCCGTATAACCTGTTTGTGTAGCTCGACAAGGTCAAGGATAACCAGGTCGTGTATCGGTCAACGCTTGAGAGGCGTTCTATTTACCGTTCCATTCGTCACGAAGATCCACGCTATGCTGACTCGATCGTGGGTTCGCCCGACTATATGGCTCCCGAAGTGCTGCGTGGAAAGCCATACACCTTCTCGGTCGACTACTGGTCCCTGGGGTGCATATTTTTCGAGTTCTTGGCCGGTTTCCCTCCTTTCAGCGGCAGTACGCCAGAGGAAACATGGACCAATCTGAAAAACTGGACCAAGGTGTTGCGGCGGCCTGAATACGACAAACCGGAAGACCTCATCTTCAATCTCACCGACATCGCATGGGACGCCGTGACGCGGTACGTCCACGTCGGTTGCTGGTGATGTTGCTCAGACATACCGTTAGACTTATATCGCACTCGAGCGTCCGATACGCGACCCTCGCGCAGGTGATGAACCACCCCTTCTTTGACGGCGCCAAATGGGAAGATTTACGGTCAACGCGGGCGCCGTTCGTCCCTGCGTTGGACTCGGAGATCGATACTGGGTACTATGATGATTTCACGTCGCCCGAGGACATGGCCAAGTATGCCGAGGTGAAGGAAAAGCAGAAGAACGTGGACAAGGTGAGAGAGAAGGAGGACCCGCAGTCCAGAGGCGTGTGGGTCGGGTTTACGTTTGGCAAGAATGGGCCCAGCAATCGGTTGCTGGGCGCTTTGGAGGGCGGAAAGGACAGCAATGCTATTTTGGCTACCATATTCTAGCATCCCTTTGAACGAAGCTCCTACTCACGATATACAATAATGTATCTAGTAGGCTGTCTGCAAATTTCGGTATCATTGACATGGTCTCCCGCTCATGTTCACTGCGTATTATGATGACACATTACTTACCTTTTATGTTTTGTTTGGTCTTATTGATTTCGTGAGACAGGGGCGAATAACGACACCTGAGAGACCTTGCAAGCAAGGTAATCTACGACGTTACCCAGGTCTTTCGATTGAGCTCCCGTGTGACTAACCGTCACAAGAGAGGGGATTGTTATCATAGGATTCGAAAATGCGGTCACGTGTATAGTATGCCCCTATCTCTCTCCACCCCTGTTGGATTCGTACCATAACCATGAAGAGATTCTTCACCAGACATCAGGATGCTCTCATCAGAGAACTGCTGGTCTCATCGGAACATGAGCATCTTTTTTGTTACACTTCAGGAAGATGGATATACAACAAGCAAGAATGTATGCAACTCCTCTCCTAGGAGCTCTGGTTGTTTATAGTTCAGACCACAGAAATGCATATCCAGTATTCACCATTCAACGTAGATGCACTCAAACAAATTGTGACAACTGTGGCAGGCACAAATAAATGTGTACAGATGGATAAGGTCTCAGAAGGTAATGTTGGAAATGTGTCCTCTTAAAGTTGGTCTTCTGCAAAGATTTTTTGGCAGGTTTATTTAACAAAATATTTCTATTGACATTTGACAACAACACCAACTTGATTGTGAAAGTTCCCTGTCCCCTTGTAGTGCCATGTCGGATTTCCACCTCCAGCAAAGTTGCAACTATGTGTTGAACAATACTGTATGCTATGTATAGATTATGTTTACACACATTATGCATATAAGTGTGTAACTCAGCTTAACTGAGTTCTAATCAATTCTCTTTCAATAACAGCAACATCACCCTATGTAAAGTCTCTTGACATTACCTCAGGTATGTAGCTCAACCTTCCTGTGTATGTAACACACATACTTGCAACAGGTTATGAGCTCCAAGCAGGTTTGCATGCAGATTAAGTTCTGCTTCCATGGGTGAACATTAGAGCTGCTCTGTGTGGTTTATTCCACTGAGCACATTGAGCCATTAATTCAGCTTGATGCAGCTGCTCTCAGTGCTTTGGCAAGGGGAGACTCTGTCTCTCTGGATGTTCAGTGATGTGGTTCATTCTGCTCCTGCATTTTGCTGCATTTGCACATGCATGCTAAATGTGGCAAAGTGAAGTTCACACCCTCCACTGCATTTTGCCACATCTGCACATGCATGCTAAATGTGGCAAAGAGAGGTTCTTACTCTCCATGTGCATTTTGCCACATTTATACATATGTGCTGAATGCAGACAAAGACACCTTCCCATCTGCTCATGCATTCTGCCACATCTGCACATAATGTCTAGTTGTGGCACTTTGCGGTTTCAGAGCACACTTGCTAAATGCAACCAAAAATAAGGTTTCTCAGCTGATATCTATTCTTACCTCAGATCTCACTTGATATGTCCTCCTCCACTCTCGCTGGCATCCCCAAACTCAATGGTAACAACTACTGTACATGGGGTTCCCAAATGGATGACTACCTTTGATCCATTGGAGTTTACTCCAGGATCATGAAGCCTTGTCCAGAACTCCCTGTCACCCTTGTGGAAATCAAGGATGCCAACCAGGTCATCACCCAAGCCACTTACACTCCAATGCCTGAAGAGATTTGAAAGGCTCAGGATAGGCAGGATGATTGGGAAAAGGATGATGACAAGGCAACTGGAGCCATTGCCCTCACCTGTGAACAACATGTTTGCAAATGTGGTATTGACTTTGCCCAGGATGTTGAAGGTCTCCTTAAAGACCTCGAAGCATGTTTCAACCATCCAACCATCTCCTCTGCCATCACCGAGTTCAAGACTCTCATGGGTCTTATCATTCCTGATAACAACTCACCAGTTTCAGCATTTTCCAAATTGGATATGCTCTTCTCTTGCTTCTCTGACTTCAGATACCTGGTTGACAGCAAAATAAAGTTGTTGATTGTGATCTCCAAGATCCCAAAGTACACAGACCATGTTGCCACTGCCATTGCCACCATGAAGCCAGAGACCAACTCCAAGGGTGTTGTCACTAAGATGGCACCAACCATTGAGGAAATCTCTCACCAAGTAGAAGTGTCATGGCAGACATATGCCCAGCACTGTCCTGCAAAGGATGCTTGGCCTCAACAGGCCAACAAAGTTAGCATAGTCAAATGGCAACAGGGGGAACCCCAGTTCTCCCAACAGCAGCAGCAACAAGGTGGTTCCTCTAAACAGGGGAATAACCAGAAGAAGCAGTGCCATGAAGGTAATTGCTCCAAACAGAGTGATGATAAATGGAAGGATAAGAAGAAGACAAAAAAGGAGAAGAAGCAAGCAAAGTCTGCTCAGGCCTCTGCCTTCTTTGCCTTTGCCTCCACCACTTCCATCACTCCTGCTGCCACCTCATTCACATCACCCATCCCTGACCCATGCAAGCATGCACATACTCCTGGGGCCACTCACTATGGTCCACCTGCCTTTCCTCTGACACAGGAAAGCATCTTGCTTGCATGATACCTTGAGATCCCTGTGACCTCCTCTACCATCTGCAACCTCAAACTGGTTGCATCCTGCCACTCCAAGTGCAGTCATACAGAGCAAACCCTTTCTGACTGTCTGTCTGCCCCACTCTCTGAGTGGATCAGTGACATCCCTCTTGCTGGCACCACTGGCTTGATGGAGATTGACAAGGAGGAAACAGTAAGTCTGGGCGATGATGCCTATGATGAATACATCAAAGGCTTCTTCATGGAGTCTACTTTGTATGTGCCCCTTTCCATCCCTTCTACATCAGGTACTGATGTGTGGTTTACTCTGCCTCAGGTAAATAGTAGTGTATATGCATTCCCTGTAGTAGACAGTGGTGAATTTATTACAATGCCCAATTTTGCAATGTGTGATTCATGTAACAAGCATTCTGGTAAAGGAAAGGAAAGGGCACATGCCCATAAGATTCCCTCTGACATGTGGTTACTCAATTCTGGAGCTTCAGCTCATTTTTCACCAGATTGATCAGATTTTGTTGAGTACCAAAAATTTGATGAACCACAGTGGGCTTCAACAGCAAATGGCCAATCACCAATTATTGGTAGAGGCTCAGTGCTGATCAAGTTTAAAGATCATATTGTCCAATTATCTCCTGTCTTGCACATGCCCTTATGTGCTGTACAACTAATTTCATTGGGTACACTACTCAAGATCACCTGCCTCACAATTCATGCCAGGTCCAGATTCTTAACAATCTGGGATTAATGCTTCCAGGCCCCTTATCTGGAATTCCACAGTCATGGATCAGATACAATGTTTTGGCTTCATGCCAAGCCTGTCCATCCTGATGACATGCCTTCTAGCATGACATCACTTGCCTTATCAGTCGATTTCAAACTGATGCACCAATGTCTCAGACATTCATCCCCTGATGTTATCAGACATGCCAAGAAGTATGTCAAGGATTTTCCTGACATGAAGATCCCTTCCAAAATTGGCATCTGTCATGGTTGTCAACTTGGCAAACAGCTAAATCATCCCTTTCCTCTTAGTGAGATGTGGGCAACCACTCCCTTTGAGGTTATCCATTTGGATCTAAAATCCTTTGAAGTACTGTCATATAGTAAATACAAATATGCTGTCATCTTCTATGATGACTATACTTCTATGGCCTGGACCACCTTAATATGGTCCAAGGATCAAACACTTTGCACAACCAAACAATGGTTTGCACATGTCCAGAATCAACACAATGCTGTGATCAAACACTGGTGTTCTGATGCTGGAGGTGAATACACTTCTGGAGTCTTTCAGGATTTCCTAAAGGACAATGGAGTAAATATCCGACAGTCTGCCCCTTATGCCCACCAGCAGAATGGTCATGTGGAACACCTAATCTGCATTTTAATGGACAAGGCACAGGCTATGCAGTTACATGCTTGCCTACCTTCCTCCTACTGGGAATGGGCTCTGCTACATGCAACCCATGTTTATAATAGGACTCCTCAGGTCCAACTCAAATGGAAAACCCCCTATACACTACTTAAGGGGGAGAAACCTTCTATTTCCCATCTTTGAGTATTTGGGTGTGGTGCTTATGTGTACATACTGGCTGAGTGCCATGGTGGCAAATTACAACCTAAATTGCAGCTGATGATCTACTTGGGCATAGCCCCTGGTAGTGAGTCAAACTTCATCTTTATGAGACCTGACAACACTGTTGTAACATCAGCACATGCAATCTTTGATGAGGATCTCTTTCCAAGATGTTCTTGATCTGCCCCACATAGGCCACATTCTGGCCTGCCAATTGCCCCTCATGAGCACTCAGGATCTGAACCTGACAATGGCCACATCTCTTCAAATGAGAGAAATGCAGTGGATGACACTTCTCATTGCTCATGTACTAAGGCCCACAAAATCCTACACATTTGCCACAACTTTGACATTGTGACAGATGCAGCAGATTGCACTTCTGAATCTGGTTCCTCTTCACCACCTGAATTGTCTGATTCATCATCTGACAAGTCAAATGAGTCTGAACCACCTCACACATGGACACCTAGCCCAGTTCCACCCCCTCCAGTGACTCCACCCTCACATTGCCCACCTCCTGTCAGCCCACCTCCTATTCAGTGGAGTGAACACCTTCACAACCCACTGATATGCCCTGGAAATATCTTTGGTGAGCAGCATCACCCACTTCAACAACTGAAAGATGTTGAGGATAACACCCATTGGAAGGAACTTACTGGCGATGCTGGTCCCTCTCATATGCCAGACACAATTCTGGATTCACCTGCTGTCCCTGGTGGACTTCCCCCATCTCCTACTTCAGAGGATGATGTTGACTGTCTCACATGGGAAGGGGGAGATGCCTTGGTTTCATACCTTTGCAGTTGTGCACTTCCACATGATTCTGCCTTTGGGGCTACTCCCAATCTTTGGGAGTGGACATTCTGTGATATCCAGAAGCTCCCTGAGCAAGAGTGAAAGGAATGGCTTAAAGCCTGTGAAGATCAACTTCAAATGCTCAAAGACTGCAAGGTCTACAAAATCATTCCATGTCCACAACACTGCAAGGTGATTAAAAACTGCTGGGTTTTTGATCAAAAGTTGGATGGTTGTAAAAGAGCCCACCTGGTAGCCAAAGGCTTCTCTCAGGTTGAAGGGTTAGACTTTGACCAAGTCTTTTCCCCAGTTGTATGTTTTGAGACAGTGCGATGCATGTTCACCCTCTCAGCCTTAGAAGGATGGTATATTACCAGACTTGATGTATGCTCTGCATACCTGTATGGTAAACTGGATGAGGAGATTTATATGGAATTTCCTGAAGGGTTCATGCCTCCTGATTCAAAAGGCAAAGTCCTCTGCCTCATGCACACACTTTATGGACTCAAGCAAGCTGGCCTAGCCTGGTGGAAAGTGCTTAATAAGTCCATGGCAGAACTTGGCTTCAAATGGTTAAAAACTGATGCTGGACTTTTTATCTATCATAAAAGCAAAGACATATGTCTAGTGATTGTCTATGTTGATGACACCCTCTCCTGCAGACCAAACAGATCTTTTGTAGACAAGATCAAATCTGCATTTATGAAGAAGTGGGAATGTCATGATTTCAGAGAACCATCTGAGTTCCTCTGGATGAATATTTTGTCAAGAAGGTTGTACTATTCAGATTGACCAAATAGATTATCTTGACAAGGTACTTGAGCAATGTGGCATGACCAATGCCAAATCTGCACCTACCTCTCTCCCACAGGGTTATTACCTAGTGAAGAACAATACACCAATCCAACATGAATTACAGACATGTTTTTAAACTGTGATCGACTCATTGCTGTATCTTATGGTTGGCACCCACCCTGACATCACATATGCCATTACCCAACTGGTACAAATGTCAGCCAATCCATCTCAGGAGCACCTTGATCAGGCCTTGTACATATGCCATTATCTTATTGGCACCCACAATTATGCACTCATTTACAATGGTGCCAGCAGCAAAGGCTTAATTGCCTGTATGGATTTGGATTGGGTGCAGGATGTTAATACTGTGCACTCTCAAACTGGCTTTTATCTCAAAATGGCTGATGGTGTGTTTTTGTGGAATTCACACTTACAAAAAACAACTGTCATCTCTTCCACCAAAGCAGAATATATGGCCTTGAGTGATTGCTCTTGCCAATGTGTGTGGATACATGAGATGATGGGTGAACTTGGCTATAAGCTAAGACCTATCCCCATCTATGGCAACAATCAGGGTAGCCTTTTCATTGTGCAAAACCTTGTGACTGAAAAGCATAATAAACACATCCATGTGAAATACCACTTCATACATGATGCAGTCATGGTCCATAAGCTAATAGAGCTATTCTATATCCTTGGGACTGACAACCCTGCAGATATGTTCACTAAGAACCTTGGATGAGTCAAGTTCAATGAATTTCACTCTCAGCTGGGCCTGGAGTTTTACTCCACTTAAAAGTACTTCACCCTATGTATACTTGCACATCTACTGATGACTAAGCAAGGGGGAGTGTTGAACAATACTGTATGCTATGTATAGATTATGTTCACACACATTATGTATATAAGTACATAACTCAGCTTGACTGAGTTCTAATTGATTCTCTTTCAATAACAGCAACATCACCCTATGTAAAGTCTCATGACATTATCTCAGGGATGTAGCTCAACCTTCCCATGTATGTAACATGTGTACTTGCAACACCATGTACTATGCAAGGACCACACTCAATTTGCCTGTTCCATGTGTATTGAAATATAGTGCAGATTCAGACATGTTGCAAATAGGTTTGGAATACATTCTAATGGAATACATACAGGGCATGAAACTTTACAAGCAGATGGACAAATTCAGGGATGGTGTGTCATGTTTGTGAATCAAGTTGTCAATGCAGAATGCAAGTTCATCTGACACTGGTTTTTCCAGATAGGAAGCCTCTATTACAAGGAAGATTTATTTCCAGAGCTGCAACAGTGTCCCCTTTATGCTGAGGGCTTCAAGGGTGGTGGATACAATCAGTTCCACATTGGCCCCTGTGCTAATTGGGGATTCTGGTGTGGAAAACAAAGAGAACTAGATGTTGATCGTGGTCCTTGTTAGTCTCTGCTTTCACTGGTGAGATTCATTTCTGACACTGCTTTTTGAGGGCCAGACACATTGTCCTACTTCAAGGGGATTGTGAATGTTGAAAAACAGTGATTGTCCCAGTTTGCCATTCCTTGCAAATCTTGTGACCAGTTTCATTGGCCAGGCAACAAAAATGCACCAGATGCTCATATCTGTCTCTTAGACAAGTTCCTTGCTATTATCCCAACCATTCTCCCCTCTGCCAAGCTTTCCACACCAGTACTATGGCATGGCCTCCATGTAACTGACATACTTGTCCCTCCTGATGGTCAGCCCAATATTTTAGCCCTGGTCAATTGGCAAGACATGCATGTCCAACTGCTATTTCTGCAAGCCTCTTTTGCACCATGCATGCATTATGAAGGAGACAAATGTATCATCATCCCTCCTGGATTGGCCCTGCCAACACTTCCCCCTGATTTTGAGAGTTATTCAGACAAAGAAAAATAATTTCTCAAGGGTCAGAAACAACTTGTGGGTATCCAAAAATACTATGGAGTGCTTGTGCAGCATCACAATCCAATCCATGTTGCTTTGCAAACATATCCCCACATGGAACATATCATCCCACTATTATTCAGTGTGCCACAGACATGGTATGAAGGCATGCACCACTTGTGGCAAGCATTGTTGGAGCTTCAAGCTGAGTGGAAGGACATCATTCCCCATCAAATGGGAACCAAAAGAGGTCATGATGCATAGAAAGGTGTATCCAAAGTTGTTGGTGTATGAGGCATGACTTGAGACAGTGGCCCAGGGGTTACAGCTAGTGGATGATGGATGGGTGATGAGCAAGTGATATGCAGAGGTGACATAGAAGAGTAAGGTCATCATGAAACTCTGGAAAGCAAAAAAATGAGGAGGACCATATTCATTTCAAGATGGTGGTTGCTCATGGTTCCTTTCATGATCATTGATTGTTGAGCAAACTTATTTTATGACCAAGTTACTCAATGTGAGAAATCACTTGTCATGTTACTTATTTGACCTTCCCAGTCCTATGGAATGCACCTGCCACATTGCTTGACACTTCTTTTGCAGTTAACTTTTTCCAAATTATGATTTGCTATACAAGGACAGGTGATAAGAGAATCAAGGTGATTTTTTGTGATTGATGTCTCCAGGCTGCAGTCCTTGCAAGGCACAACCAACCATATGAAATCTTTGGTCTGGAAATGCTATGATGATAAGATGAAGTATGTTTGTGTATAGCAGCATATGTCCAAGTATATTGGAGTGCATGTCAGGCAAACAATTGCTAAACTTGAACACATGCATGGGTGGCTGTCACAATTCAGTCATCTTCTGGTGAGTATTTGCTGTGACCACATCATCATTATTGTTGATGGTAAACACTTGTTTTTTTGGCTGTAATGTCCCAGACAATCATGTGGCTATACTGTAATATGATCAGGTAAGATGTATCCAGAGAGAAATTGATGGCACAGTGGTCAAGATACCTGGAGCCATATCTTCAAGGAATTGCTTGCAGAGACAGTTGATCCACCATCTCATTTTTTTTGGAAGTAAACCTGAATGCAAAGGGACAGAGGAATGAAGGTCTCTAGTGGAAACACTCACTAGAATAGATGCTTGAGATGAACAACCAGGAGTGTTACAATTCAGTCAGACCCCCTATCTTTTCTTTCTTCATTGCCTTATTCTCTTTCTAACTCTTTATTTAATTCATTATCTATGTGACATGGTAACATTGATGTCCTGCCATGTTCTAGACTCTACTATGTCTATTTATGCTTACTATCTATTTTTACTTAGAGATCTTTGATTGCTTTTCCTATGCATTTCCACTTGAACTGCCTGCACTAATTATTCTTTTATTTTCTCATCATCATTTACATAGCCCTTGATTGCAGCCCTCCATATAGAATCATACTTAGACTGCATAGCCTTATGGCTATCCATTGACTCCAGATGACTCAGTATGACTAGCATCTAGTAGTATAAATACCAGCCAGAGTCTCATATACAGTATTCTCTAAGCAATTCCTACCTTAGGTTTTTGCCTTCACATCCCTTGTCCTCCTTTGAGTCTTTTCTAAGTTAGGCCTCAATGCCTCTTCATCATTGTCCTTGTCCCTTGTCTACCCTGAACCTCTGTGATCCTTCTGGCAGTCATTGACACCATTTGACATAACCCCTAAACCTTTGTCCACTGGAACCCTTGTTTTCATTTCTGGGAGTCCCTGACTTACATCAGTATGTAACCTTTGACTCCTGTCCTTGACCTAGGCGATTACTACTAGGTCTATGCTTGTCTCTACCCAGGTCAAGTGCAACAAAAGGAATTGCTTCTCTTTGATAGGATTGCTCTCTAGTAGATTCCACCATTTCCCACCAGCACCCCAGAAATCCATGGCCTTTGGGCAACCTTCAAACCCCAGATTTCTGTTTCTACCAAGAATGAATTCACGAGACCCACCCCTCTGACTCTGATACATTGCACCACCCCACCCCTGTTCAAACAGATATCAAGGATCAAGATGTCCACATCCTCATTCATGAAACCACTCTAGACACTGAACTCTCACACCATTTCTCTGCCTCTTTGTCTTTTAATAGACCACTGACACTGCTGTCCCCTGAAACACTCTCATGACACCTCTTATTTGTTATGCTTGGTGCGAGTAGGAATGAGCATAGGCTCAAAGAACTAATAATGAGGTCAAGGTTCAAAGATGTATGAACAAAATGCTCATTGGAGGGTCAAGGGTTCAGCCAACAGAAGAGGTCAATGAGTTTCAAGGAGTTCATCTGACAGAAGAGTCGACAAAAGGGGTTTAGAGAGGTTTGAGGAGAGTGAGATAGAATTGAGCAGGACTAAGCTGAGGATACATTGAGTGTGGCTGAGGCTTAAGTACTGTGAAATAGAATCCAATGGAACATTGTAGAATGCTTGTGACTAAGCAAAATAAAGATAGAATGTTCCAATGAGAAGACACAAGACAAAGATAACAGGAATAGATGACGGAAATGAAAGGTGTGCAATGAGCATGTTGTATGTTCTAGAGCACTCTAAAGAAAGAAAAGAAGTACTGGGTTGGGCCAGCCTGTCATACAAGCAAAACATAACATTATTCACTAGAGGCACTGTCCTGTCCACTGTCACTCCCACACTGGTCCCACCACTCCATGTACATACTACCCCCATTTCAAACTCCCATGGAACCCTCCTCTCCTATCCCCTCAGAAACATTGAGCAGCCCTGACACCCTCAAACTAGTTGAACTATGCATTGCCCCCCCCCTGATCACTTTGATGGTGACTATGCCAAAGCAAAATCATGGATCTCCTCTGTTGTTTTCTATTTTATGGTCAACAAACAAGTTTACAACACTGATGCCAAATGGGTCACCTATGCACTCTTTTACATGACCAAGGGATCAGCAGCTATCTGGGTAGCCACCTTCTGTATCAAATCCCTCACCAACCCTGACCCCAAAAACATCACTTGGATACCTACCATAAAATGGGATGGCTTCAAGACTAGCTTTGAAGCCACATCCTACCATGATAGCAAATTAGTATCCATCATCCAGCTCAATATGCTATGCATGAAGGGAACTACCATGGCAGATCTCACCTGATATGTCACTGAATTCAGAAATCACATATAGATTTCCAAAATCACTGATGAAAATATCCTAATCATGTACTTTGCCACCAGAATTATGGTAACCCTCATGAAACATATCATGTCAATGGACACTGTACCAACCAAGATTGAGGCTTGGTATGACAAGGCAGTCCATTTCCTCAGCCAATTCCAAAAGGCTGACAACATTGCTTACTTGAGTTGTAACCCCTTTCACATCCCCTATTGATCCTTCCAGTCCCATTCCAACAACCACCCCACACATGACCCAAATGCCATGAACATAGATGTGGTCCAAATCAGGAAATTAACTCCAGAAGAATGCAAATCTTGCTTCAAAAAGGGTCTATGCTTCCAATGCTGTCAACCCAGATATAACAGCATGAAATGCCCAAAGTTCCCCAGTTGCCCAACCCCTAGAAATGTTCACCAAACCACCACCACCTCTATCAGGGAAATAAAAGACTGTGACAACAATGACATGGAAGTAAACCATGTCTTGGATTTTTAGAGAGGAGGACCAAGCCAATGTGAGCCCCCTCCCCAACTAGATGCACTCCTGTATTTACCTCTCAAAGTGATTAAAATGCTATTTATCTTCCTGTTTTGATCATGAGCACATCTCAAGATGTTGGAACCTGGTAGACTCCAGCACAAATATCTCCTGTATTGATTGGCACTTTGTCAAAAAATGGAAACTACCATTTGAATGACCCCCCACCCCTATTCCCATCCAAAACATTGACCAAACTTGAAATTGGAATGGAGATATCAAGTTTAGCACTTATATCCCCATTTGTCTTGAGAACATTGTCCAAAAAATCTGCTTCCATGTAATGCACTATAGAAGGAAAAACATTATTCTCAGACATCCCTGGTTGAAAGAAACCAATCCTACCATTGATTGATCCAAAGGAACCCTGTCTATCCCAGAAAGCCAAGACCACACAAAAGACCTCTATACACCTCAGAACACCTTCTGCCCCATGAACCATACCCCACTTAATCTAGACTGCAAGGAAAGTCTTTTGTGCTGATACCTTGACCAAGGATCCTTGGACTTTTGTGAATGAGCCATGATAAATCAGGTTACCCACTGGGTCATGAAATATGGCTTCAAACATCCATATGGGAAAGCATTTGTTCATGAATTCACCACAGCAATTGAGCTTGTGATCCAAGCTAGGAACACTAAACCTACTATCACTCTTTCCCCTGAGTATGAGGAGTTCAAAGAAGTCTTCTCTGAAAATGCTGCCCACTGACTTCCTCCATCCTGATCCTATGTCCATGAAATCAACCTGGATGACACCTTCATACCCAAAGTAGCCAAAATCTATCCTCTCACTCCTAAGAAAAAGAAAGCAGCTGAGGAATTCATTGAGAAAAAATCTTAAGTCAGGAAAAATCTGACCCTCTAACTCTCCACAAGCCTTCCCTTTCTTCTTCATCAAAAAGAAAGATGGAGGACTTTGTCCCTGTCAAGACTACTGGTACCTTAATGAGCATATCATCAAAGATACCTACCCCTTGCCCCTGATCTCTGACCTCATCAACAAACTCAAAGATACCATAGTCTTTACCAAATTTGATGTCCAATGGGGATACAACAATGTCAGGATCAAGGATGGTCACCAATGGAAAGTAGTGTTCATCACCCATAAAGGACTCTTTGAACCTACAGTCATGTTCTTTGGACAATCAAACTCCCCTCCCACCTTTCAATGATTTATGAATGATTCATTCAGGGACATGATTGCCAAAGGTTGGCTGATTATCTATATGGATGATCTCTTAATCTTCTCATTGGACCACAAGACCCATATGGAATATACTTGCTGTGTTTTTCAACAAATGAAGGAATTAGACCTTCATCTCAAACTAGAAAAATGCAAATTTGCCACCTCAGAAGTTGAATACTTGGAAATGATTGTCAAACCAGGGACCCTGGCCATGAACCTCATAAAACTCAATGGCATCCAGAAATGGCCCACCCTGGCCAAAGTAAAGGATGTTTGCTCCTTCTTGGGGTTTGCCAGCTTTTACAGACATTTCATCTCCAACTATTCCAATCTTGCATGCCCCCTCCTCAACCTTACTCAGAAAAATCAGATGTGGGACTGGTCCCCAGAATGTAATAAGGCTTTCCAAACTCTGAAAGCAAAATTCCTTGAGCAACCTATCCTTCAATTCCCTGATCTCAGTAAACCCTTTGCCATTACCACCAACACCTTCAAATATGCCTCCAGAGGTATCCTACTCCAAACCAATGAAAATGGTGACTGGAAACCCTGTTCTTACCTCTCATAATCATTCTCCCCTGCTGAATGAAGCTATGACATTTATGATTGGGAGCTCCTCACTATTATCTGTACCCTCAAAATATGGAAACATTACCTCCAAGGCATTCCACTCCTGTCCAAGTCTTCACTGATCATAAAAACCTAATGTATTTCAAACAACCTCAGAACCTCAATAGATGGCAGGCCAGATGGCTTTTTGACTTTGCTGATTTTGATCTTTGCCTGATTCATGTCCCTGGAAAGGAATTAGCCAGCCCTAATGCCCTCTTCCATCAACCTGATCTAGTCTTTGATGATGAACAGGACAATCATGATGTCACTCTTCTCCCACCTTCCCTGTTTGTCAACATGATTGACTCTGCCCTCACAGACAAACTCTGATCTTCCTTGGCTAACAATCCCCTTGTCCTCAACTCCCTCCAAAATCTGGATGGGGAAGTCCCCTTTCAACTTTGCTTCCACCTCTTTGATTGAGGATATGATGCCAGTATTCTCACCTATCAAAACCAGGTCTATGTTCTGAATGACCTAGAGCTCTGCCAATCCATTATTGCTAGATATCACTCCCACCCTTCTGCTGGACATCCTAGATATCTGAAAAACTCACCAACTCATTGCCTCCAAATTTTGGTGGCCAGGTCTTGCCACTTTTGTTTGAAAATATGTCAAAGGATGTGTCCACTGTCAATGCACCAAGGCTGATACCAACCTCACCACCCCACCCTCCCCTCCTATTTCCTCCAAGTCTTCCTGGCCTTTTCAGCAAATCTCATGCAACCTTATCACAGATCTTCCCCCTTCTGACAGTTTGACTCCTTATTGGTTGTAGCCAACCATGGACTTACAAAGGGGGTAATTTTGTGCCCAACTATGAAAACTGCCACTACCAAGGGAATTGCCACTTTCTTCCTCAATAAGGGCTGGAAATAGTTTGGTCTCTACAATAACATTATCTCAGATTGCAGACTGTAATTTGCCTTAGCCTTCACAAATGAGCTTGGAAAACTTCTTGGATACGATCTTTCCATTAGCACTGCCTACCACCCCCAAACAAATGGTAAGACAGAATGAGTCAACCAGGGAATTGAAACATACCTTCAGATCTTTTGTGGTAACAACCCAACATTCTAGGCTGAGTGTATCACCAACATACAGTAGAATTCACACACAATCACTGCCCCCACTCTGTCACAGGAAAATCCCCTTTCTTTCTCATGATGGGCTATGAACCCTGACCCCTTCCCATGGTTATTTCTGAATCACAGTTACCCACATTGGAACAATAATTTAAGGAACTTTTGGCCACCCATGATGAAGCACTGGCTGCACATGATCTCACATGCCAGCTTATGAAATCTAGGTACCATGGGAAATTCATTCTGTTCACTAAAGGAGATAAGGTTTGGCTCAATGCCAAAAACCTTAAGCAAAACATCATCATCTTTAAGTTCTCAGCCAAACAAGAAGGTCCCTTCACCATCACCAAAACCCTCTCCCCAGTCACATACCAACTACAGCTTTCCAGTACCTGGAAAATTCACAATGTCTTCCATGCATCACTGTTATATTTTAACAGGAACCCCTATCTTTTCTTTCTTCATTACCTTATTCTCTTTCATCATTTTCTTTTGATTCTTTACCTATGCAACACAGTAACATTAACATCTCACCACATTTTAGATTTCACTGTATCTATTTATGTCTTCTTTCTATTTTCATTTAGAGATCTTTGATTATTTCCTATGTGTTTCCACTTGTGCAGCCCATGCTATTTATTTCTTTGCTTTCTCATCATCATTCCATATAGCCTTTGATTACAGCATCTTTGCACAGCCTTAGGGCTATCCACTTGACTCTAGGTGACTAGCACCTGGTAGTATAAATACTGGCCATTCATGTACAGTAGACTCTAAGCAATTCCTACCTTAGGTTTTCACCTTCATTCTTGTCCTCCTCTGAGTCTCCCCTAAGTTTGGCCTTAAGTGCCTCCTCATCATTGTCCATATCCTTGTCCATCCAGAACCTCTGCAATCCTTCTGGGAAGTCCTTGACATCATCTGACATAATTCTTGCACCTTTGACCACCAGAACCCTTCATCTTCATTTCTGGAAGTCCCTGACTTATGTCAATATGTAACCTGTGACCCCTATCCTTGATCTAGGCGATTATCATTAGGTCTACACTTGTCTCTACCTGGGCCAAGTGTAGCAAAAGGAATTGCTTCTCTTTGATATGACTATTCTTCAGTAGATCCCACCATTTCCTACCAGCACCCCAGAAATCCATGGCCTTTAGGTAACCTTTGAACCCCTGATTTGTGATTCTATCAAGAATGCACCCATGAGACCTACCCCTCTGACTCTAACTCATTGCACCACCTGATCCTCATTCCCACCAACATAGAGGATGAAGACATCCACATCCCCACCCATGAAACCCCCCTAGAAGCCAAACTCTCACATCACTTCTCCACCTCCTTGTCCTTTAATAGACCACCAACACTGCCATCCCCTGAAACACTCTCACAACATCTCTTGTTCACCAGAAGCACTGTCCTGTCCACTGTCACTCCCACACTGGTCCCAACACTCCAGATACTACCCCCAATCCCACCTCCCACAAAACCATCATCCCCCATTCCTTCTGAAACCATGAGCAGTCCTGACACCCCCACCTTCAAACCAAGTCTACAACACTGATGTCAAGAGAGTTGCCTATGCCCTGTCATACTTGACCAAGGGATCCACTACCACTTGGGCAGCTACCTTCCATATCAAGTCCCTCATGAACCCAAATCCAAAGAATACCAACTGTTATGATTCACCAAACCCCCCTATCTTTTCTTTCTTCTTTGCCTTACAATCTCTCTCAGTCTTCCTTTGATTCTTTATCTATGCAATATGGTAATGTTGACATCCTGCCACATTCTAGACTTTGCCATATCTATTTACACCTTCTTTCTATTTTTACATAGAGATCTCTGATCATTTCCTATGCATTCCCACTCATGCAGCCTGCACTATTTATTCCTCTTACTTTCTCATCATCATTTACATAGTCTTTGATTGCAGCACCTTTGCACAGGACTTGTATAGGATTATACTTAGATCACACAGCCTCTTGGCTGTCCTCTGACTCCAGGTTACTCAGTATGACTGGCACCTCATAGTATACATATGATTGGAGGGGAAATGGAATACAAAATAGAAAAAATCATCAAACACTGTGGCAACCCTTCTCACAGGCAGTATCTTGTCTGATGGAAAGGCTATCCTCCTGAAGATGACTCATGGCTTCCAGAAAAAGACTTGAAACACACACAGGACATCCTCTCTGGTTGTGAAAGGCTCCATTCCACCACCCTCTCATCATCACAGAAATCATCCAAATGCACTTGCACCTCTTTGTCCAAATTACAGAACCATGTCCACTTCCTCCCTCATCACCATCTCTTCCACTATGTCCATCTCTTTTCCAGAGAACTCCCCCCTAGCTGTCCCATTTTGTCCTCTTCTGCCACCACCACCATCAAGGATCAAATCCTCAATATTGCCCTCCATATCCCTGACACTGTCCTTGATGATCTAACCACCCCCACCATTCAACCACCTACTCCTCCTGCATCCACCCCTACATTCCTTCCTGGCCTCCCTGTCAGTCCCCCACTTCTCCCTAGTGTTCCTGTGCATATCCATCATCTCAACCAAAGCAACTGGTATATTGTCTTTACCTTGGTACTCTTGATGGAGGCCCCTAGGCTTGCCTTGCAACATCACCAAGCATATGTCATGTCCTCTGAAATCACTGCCACCATCCAAGTCTTCAATGAAATGTTCTCTCTCATCCACCTCCTATCCCTTAGCTATTGCACTTCTGACACCCCATTATGGTCCATTATCAGTCAACTGAAGGAAAAATCCCTCAATAACCTATACCATCATGGTTTGGATATATAATAGAATATATTATCCCATATGGCACCATTGCCAAAGTTATTACCTCCATTGTCCTCAACCTCATTGCTGATGAATGGTGTGCATACCTTCACAGTTGTCCTGCCATCATCCCCTGCATTCCCCTATCCCTTGTAGACTTCATTACCCCTCTCCCTCCTTTTTGTCACCCAGACACACCTCATTCAAACCAGGAGAACATTCCCCCCATTGCCACCAATTTCCAACCTCACCACACTCCTGCCAGCCTACAAGCTGTGGCCACATTCCTGGACCTATCTAGGCACCATACCTACACCCCCATGTGCCACCTCCACCTGGTTAGATCACCTACCTCTTACCCCCATGGCACCCAAACCCCTTGCAACTCTGATGCTACCACCAACTGGGACAAACTCCTAGGACCCCCTACCACCCCCACTCATGTCTCTCACTGCAATAAATGTAGGCAAATCAGGCATTGAACTCTCAACTGCTGGCATCACCACTGTGACCACTGTCATCAACATGCCTCAGGACACACCCACTGCTCTTGTCCTCACTGCCCTTGCTCTCACTGTGCCAATGCCTGGAGATCAGATCCTGACAACCTCCCTGTTATCAATCACCACAGCTGTAAGAAATGCAGCTCCCTCCATGACCACAACATCAGACACAATGATTATTACACCAGTTGGTAGGACAATAGCTGGGGAGATGAAGACACTTGGAACCAAAATGACATCATCAACAATGAGGAGACCACTTTCAACTAAAGTGGATCCAGGGGCTTCACTATACAAAGGGGGTAATGTTATGATTCAGTCAGACCCCCTATCTTTTCCTTCTTCATTGCCTTATTCTCTTTCTAACTCTTCATTTGATTCATTAGTTGACATGGTAACATTGATATCCTGCCATATTCTAGACTTTACTGTGTCTATTTACACTTACTATCTATTTTTACATAGAGATCTTTGATCACTTTTCCTATGTGTTCCCACTTGCACTGCCTGCACTATTTATTCTTTTATTTTCTTATCATCATTTACATAGCCCTTGATTGCAGCCCTCCATATAGGATTATACTTAGATTGTGTAGCCTTATAGCTATCCATTGATTCCAGATGACTCAGTATGACTAGTATCTAGTAGTATAAATACTGGCTGCTCATGTACAGTATTCTTTAAGGCCTTGTTCAGATATGCGAAATGAACTTTGGCTACTATTGGCTACTATGTTATTTTGCATAGTGCCCCTGTGGCAATCATCATGTGAGTTGGCTGGTACATTGTTTGTGATGCAAAGTTACTTCCTACTTGACTCATGACCTAGGTGTGTACATTCATCTGGGAAACCTGGCTCGCCATCTACTCCATTGATCTGCAGGGATTCCATCCTCCATATCCATATTACCTTCCTCTCGATGTTCAACCCATCTACACCCCATCCAGGCCATCCATCATGGACCTTGAAGTGCAGGTTGTCATATACTGTGAAAACAAACATCACCAGTGACTCATCTTACTTCTTCTGATGATAATTGTTCACATTACTTACCATTACAAGACCATATTTCTCTCAAAATGTGACATGATTCCATATCATACATCAATCCTGATGGGTGATGGATGGATGCTCAAACTCCTTGCTGGCCATCCTGATTACATCAAGGTCTCTTTGGGGGTTTCTTATGAGGTATTTTCCACACTCACTCAGGTCTTGGTGGAGAGTGGATTCAAGAACTCATGCCATGGAATTTTGGTGGAGGAACAACTTGGTATATTCCTCCATGCATGCATGATGGGTTTGAGCACCTGCCATCTTGCAGAGAGGTTCCAGCACTCACCAGCTACAATATCCAAGTGAGTCTCCTCCATTTTAGATCATGGAAATGATGACATTGATGAATAATGCAGATACTTCAAAGATCTGCTCAATTTTTTCTCATCCAGACACTTCTATGCCTCTAATGTTAGGCTACTGACTGCAAATACCCCCATATTGACCAAGATCACCTCTGATCACCGCTTCCAGTACTTTCAAGATGTTACACTTGGCCCAGGTAGGGACAAGCATAGACCTAACAATAGTCACCTAGGTCAAGGACAGGGGCTGTGGGTTATGTACTGATGTAAGTCAGGGGCTCTAGAAATGAAGGCTAAGGGTTCCAGTGGACAAAAGTGTGTTCTTATGTCAAATGATGTCAAGGATATCCTGGAAGGATTGCAGAGGTTCTAGGAGATGAAGGGCAAGGGATGATGATGAGGAGGCACTAAGGCCTAACTTAGGGATGACTTTAAAGGAGGACTGAGGGTTGAAGGTGAAAACCTAAGGTAGGAATTGCTTAAGGCCCAGTTTAGTTTGACTTAATGACTTTTGGCTACCTGCTTGAACTTCAGCAGTACTCAGCCACTGGAGGATACCAACTGACCTTTCCTTTCTTGAATGTCATGCTGGCATATGCTGCAGCACACACATTGGAATGGCACAGCTTGGAGCCTTTTGCCACTATGCCTGCCACTCAAAGTGCCTCAAAGTCAAGCTGGTCCTTCTGCTCCACTCACAGCTCAAACCAGGCTGCTGAACCCAATCAAGAACACTATGAGGACAAAGACAAAGGCAAAGGTAAATCAAAACCATGCACTACTACCTTGCAAACAACATGAACCCTTGACGAAATTGCCAAACTCATCAAGTCCCTCATTGCTCAATGTGGATTGGCTGGTGATAACAACTTCAAGGATGATGCATTCCACAAGGCCACAAACAACATCAACTCAAGGTTTCCTCTACAGAAGCTGGAGAAAACAGCAAAATTGTGCCATTCCAAGTGGGCAGCTGTATGGTAAAATTCCATTTTATTTCAAACTAAGTTGATGATAGGAACTTTAGGTCAAAAATGAGCATACACTAATCAACAAGATCAAGTTGGCATCAGGGTTCCATTATGACAATAAAACAGGGGTCACAGTTGATCATGATATGAAGTTTGCATGGGATGATTTTTGCAAGGTAAATAGTTACAATATAAAGGAGTCAACATTAATGTTCAAGTTCAACTTGGTAATGGATGGTTGTCTATGCTTCGAGATCCATTGTTGATGGCCAATGAGGTTGAGGACAAACTTTGTCATGTTGGTCACACTTGCATAACCTGGCCAGTTCCACAGCTATGTACTATACAACTGATGTAACAGCCAAAGTTCAAGCAGGTAGCCAAAAGTTGTTAAGTCAAACTAAACTGAGCCTAAGGTTACAGGACATGAGTGATGAGTATTTATACTAGAAGGTGCCAGTCATACTGTGTCACTTGGAGTCAATGAATAGCCATAAGGCTGTGTGAATTAAGTATAATCCTATGCAAGTCTGTGTGAAGGTGCTGCAATCAAAGGCTATATGAATGATGATGAGAAAGAAGAAGAATAAATAGCATGGGCTGCATGAGTGGGAACACATAGGAAATAGATCAGAGATTTCTAGGTAAAAATAGATAGTGAGTATAAATAGACATGGTAAAGTCTAGAATGTGAAGGGATATCAATGTTACTGTGTCATATAGAGATAGAATCAAAAGAAGACTGAGAGAGATTAATATGTAAAGTGGAAAGAAAAGATAGGGGGGAATTGTGAATCGTAACATTACTCCCTTCATATGGTGAAGCCACTGGCTTTACTTTAATCAAAGGTGATATCCTCATTGGTGGTGATATCATTGTGGTTCCATGCATCTTTGTCTCCCCAGCTGTTGTCTTG
>JBBPLE010000059.1:36340-84108 GCA_038089675.1 Boletales sp. KT-2023b
TTGCCAGCCATTGTAGTATTCTTTGCATCTGATATTATGGCTGTGGGGAGAACCACATTTTTTGCATCCATGATGGTTGGTAATGGGGATGTTATTGGGGTTAGTTCCCCAAGAGTTGGTACATTGAGGACAGGGGCAGTGTGGGCAAGAGCAAAGAGTGTGTCCTGGGGCATGATGGTGGCAGTGGTCACAGAGATATTGTCTGCAGTTGAGGGTTTTGTGGCCAATGCATCTGCATTTGTTGCAGTGAGAGGTATTGGTGGTCATGGGAGTGGAGGCTGGGATTTCATTCCAATTGGTGGTAGCTCCTGTATTGGATGGTGGATGGGGGTGTGGGGTAGGGGGTTGGACAAGGTGTAAGTGACATGTGGGGGTGTTGTGCCTGGATAGGTCCATGAGTGTGACTGCAGCTTGTAGGCTGGCAGGGTTGTGGCAGGGGTGGAAGTCAGCAGTGATGGGAGGAACATTCTCCTGGTTAGGGTGGGGTGTATCTGCACACCAAAAAGGGGTGGTGGGGATGAGGAAGTTGACAAGGGGGGGGGGAATGTGAGGGATGAAGGCAGGGCATCCATAAAGGTAAGCCTGTTGTTCATCAGTGACCAGGTTGAGGGCAATACCAGTGATGACTTTGGTGATGGTACCATAAAGGAGGATATGTTTGATCATATGTCCAAACCCAAGGTGGCAGAGGTTGTTGAGAGATTTTTCCTGTAATTGACCAATAATGGTCCAGAGGGGGGTGTTGGTGGAGCAATAGGTGATGGAGAGAGTGTGGACAAGGGATAGGGTTTTGTCAAAAACTTTGATGGTGGTAATGATTTTGGAGGACATTATATATGCTTGGTGGTTTTCCAAGGCAGTTCTAGGGTTTTCCTGGGAGAAGACATAGGTGAAGAGAATATGGCAGTTGGGATGTCTAAGGTGATGTACATGGACTGGGATGGATGGGGGGAATGAGGGACAGTCAGGTAGGCCTGGAGGGGAGGCCAGAGTGAATGATGTTGGGGTAGGCAGTTGGATGATGGGCATGGTGGTAAGGTTGTCAAGGACAGTGTCAGGGATATGAAGATTGATGTGGGGGATCTGATTCCCAATGGCTGTAGTGGCAGAGGGGGGAAGAACTGGAGAAGTGGACAGGGAGCTAACTGGAGGGGGAGTGGGAGAATTGGAGGACATGGAGATGGGGGAGGTGGCAGACATAGTTTCTATGGTTTGGATGAGGAGAGGGTGTGAGTATGTTTGGAAGATTTTGATGATGAGGGAGGAGTTCTGGAGGTGAGTCTTTTATAATTGTGAAGAATATTCTATGCATGTTTTAAATTCCATTCTGGGAGCCACAAGTCATCCTCTGGTGGATAGCCCTTCCATTGGACCAGGTACTACCTCTGGGAATGGTTGCCATGGTGCTTGATAATTCATTCTATTTTATACTCTTCTTCCCCTCTGATCAGATGTGGTGGGGGGGCTGGGAAGTTGGGGCCATGAATGTCATTCTCATGGTATCAAGAAAGCAGTGATGCATGGAAGACATTGTGAATTTTCCATATATGTGGGAGCCATAGTTGATATGTGACCAGGGAGAAAACTTTGGTGATGGTGAAGGGACCTTCTCATTTGGCAGAGAATTTAGGGGAAATGACATTTCATTTAAGGTTTTTGGCATTTAACCATACCTTATCTCCTTTAGTGAATGGAATGAATTTTCTGTGGTACCTGGATTTCATAAGCTGGTGTGCAAGATCATGCACAGCCAGTGCTTCATCGTGGGTGGCCAAGAGTTCCTCAAGACATTGTTCCAGTGCTAGTAACTGTGATTCAGAAATAACTATAGGGAGGGGGTGGGGTTTATAGTGTTACACTTGGTCCAGGTAGGAACAAGTGTAGACCTAGCAGTAATTGCCTAGATTGAGGACAGGGGTCGAAGGTGACATTCTGACATAAGCCAGGGACTTCGGAGATGAAGGTCAAGGGTTCTGGTAGATGAAGGTTCTCGGTTATGTCAGGTGATGTCAAGGATCTCCCAGAAGAATCACAGAGGTTCTGGGTGGACAAGGACTAAGGACAACAATGAGGAGGCACTAAGGCCAGGCTTAGGGGTGAACTCAGGGGAGGACAAGGAAGTGAAGGCAAAAACTTAAGGTAGGAATTGCTTAGCATTACTGTACATGTGTGGCCAGTATTTATACTAAGTAGTGCTAGTCATACTGAGTCACTACAAGTTGTTGGATAGCCATAGGGCTGTGGAAACTAAGTATAGAGCTATGCAGGTCTGTGCAAAGGTGCTGCGATCAGAGATGCTGAGAAATATAAGGAGAATAAATAGCACGGGCTGCACAAGTGGAAACACATAGGAATGGTGATCAGAGATTTCTATGTAAATATAGATAGTAAGTGTAAATAGATGCAGTGAAGTCTAGAACATGAAGGAAAATGAATGTCACCATATCGCATAGCAGAAGAATTGAAAGAAGACTGAGAGAGATTGTTATGTAACATAGAAAGAAAAGATAGGGAGGTATCATCAATTGTAACATATAGCCCATCATGAGAAAGAATGGGGATTTTTGAGTAACAGAATGAGGGCGATGATTATGTGTGAACTCTGCCATGGTGATGTGTTCAGCCCATGATGTTGGGTTGTTACTACAAAAGATCTGAAGGTAAGTTTCAACTTCTTGGTTGACTCATTCTGTTTCACCATCTGTTTGAGGGTGATAGGCAGTGCTGAGGGAAAGATTGTATCCAAGGAGTTTTCCAAGTTCTTTGGCAAAGGCAGAAGCAAATTGTGGTCCTCAATCCAAGATAATTTTGTTGTAAAGGCCAAACCATTTCCAGACTTTGTTGAGAAAGAGGGTAGCAATTCCCTCAGCTGTGGCAGTTTTCTTAGTTGGGCACAAAATTACCCCCTTTGTAAGCCCATGGTTGACCATGACCAATAAGGAGTTGAAGCCATCAGAAAGGGGAAGATTGGTGATCAGGTCATAGGAGATCTGTTGGAATGGACAGGAGGATCTGGAGGGGATAGGAAGTGGGGGAGGTGCAGAGGGGTGGGTGTTGGCCTTAGCATGTTGGCAGTGGATGCATCCTTTAACATATTTTCAGATGAAAGTGGTGAGGCCTGGCCACCAGAATTCTGAGGCTACTAATTGACAAGTTTTGAGATATCTGGGATGACCAGCTGAGGTGTGGGAATGGTGCCTAGCCACAATGGATTGACAGAGTTTGATGTTGTTTGAAACATAGACCCAGTTTTGATAAGTGAGGATACTGGCATCATATTTCCAGTCAGAAAGATGGGAGTGGAGTTGTGAAGTGACTTTGCCATCTAGAGCTTGGAGGGAATCTAGGATGAGAGGGTCGGTGGTGGAGGAAGATTGGAGTTTATTGGTGAGGGTGGTGTTGATCATGTTGATGAATAGGGAAGGGGGAAGAAGGGTGACATCATGATTGTCTTGTTCATCATCAGGGACCAGATTGGGGCAGCAAGAGAGGGTGTCAGGACTGGCTAAGTCCTTTCCAGCCACATGAATTAAGCAAAGATTGAAGTTGGCTAGATCAAGAAGCCATCTTGCCTGTCTTTGATTCAGGTTCTGGGGTTGTTTGAAGTATGTTAAATTCTTGTGGTCAGTAAAGACTTGGATGGGGGTAGGGTGACCACAAAGGTAGTGTTTCCACATCTTGAGTGCACAAATGATGGCCAGTAGTTCATGATCATAGATGTTATAGTTTTATTCAGCAGGAGAGAAGGACTGGGAAAGATAAGAACAGGGTTTCCAGTCCCCAATTTCATCAGCCTGGAGAAGAATACCTCCAGAAGCATATTTGGAGGCATTGGTGGCAATGGGGAAGGGTTTACTGAGGTCAGGGAAGCAAAGGATGGGTTGTTCCAAAAATTTGGTTTTGAGTCTCTGGAACACATTATTACATTCTGGGGACCAATCCCAAGGTTGGTTTTTCTGAGTTAGATCAAGGAGGGGGCATGCTAGGTTTGAATAGTTTGGAATGAATCACCTATAGAAATTTATGAAACCAAGGAATGAGTGGATGTCTTTTACTTTAGTGGGGACTGGCCATTTCTGGATGCCATCAAGTTTTACTGGATCCATGGTGAGAGTTCTGGGTTTCACAATCATTCCTAGATATTTGACTTTGAAGGTGGTGAATTTGCATTTCTCCAGTTTGAGGTGAAGGTCTAACTCCTCCATTTGTTGAAGTACTTGGTGCATGTATTTGGTATGAGATTTCTGATCTGCAAAGAAGATAAGGAGGTTATCCATATAAATGATTAACCATCCTTTGGCAATCATATCCCTGAAAGAGTTGTTCATGAAACATTGGAATGTAGGAGAGGAGTTTGATTGTCTGAAGAACATGACTGTAGGTTCAAAAAGTCCTCAGTGGGTAATGAAGGCTACCTTCCACTGGTGTCCATCTTTGATTTGAATGTTATTGTATCCCAATTGGACATCAAATTTGGTGAAGACCTTGGCATCTTTAAGTTTGTCAATGAGATTGGAGATCAGGGGGAGAGGATAAGCATCTTTGATGGTGTGTTCATTGAGGTACCTATAATCTTGGCAAGGATGGAGTCTCCCATCCTTCTTTTTGATGAACAAAAAGGGGGAGGCTTGTGGGGAGTTGAAAGGGCAAATCTTTCCAGATTTGAGGTTCTCATTGATGAATTCATCAGCTGCCTTTCACTCTTCAGGGGTAAGTGGGTAGATTTTGGAAACCTTGGGTACAAAGGTTTTGTCAAGGTTGTTTTATGGTCATAGGAGTGAGATAGGGGAAGGCAATGAGTGGCATTTTTGGAGAAGACTTCTTTGAATCCTTTGTATTCCAAAGGGAGGGTAACCATACTTTTGATGTCCTTGGCTTCTATGGCTAATTTAGTTGTGGTGGTGAAGACATGAACATAGCTTTCCCCAAAAGGATGTTGAAATCCAAATCTAGCAGCTCAATGGGTGATTCAATTCATCATAGCCTGTTCACAGAAGTTTGAGAGACCTTCTTGGTCTAGATACCGGCAGAGGAGACTTTCTTTGTGATCTAAGTTGAGTGGGGTGTGGTTCATGGGTCAGAGGGAGGTTTTGGGGGTGTAGAGTTCTTTGGTTTGATCCTGTTTGTCAGGGATGGATATAGTTCCTTTAGCCCAGTCAATTGTGGGATTGGTTTCTTTCAACCAGGGGTGTCCAAGAATGACATTTTCCCTTCCACAGTGCATTATGTGGAAGTGGAGTCTTTGAATAACATTGTTAAGGTGTATTGGGACATAAGTGGTGAATTTGATGTTGCCATTTCAATTTCTAGTTTGGTTGACATTGTGAACAGGGATAGGGGTGAGGAGTCATTTGAGGGGCAGTTTCCATCTTTTGGCAAAATGCCAGTTAATGCATGAGATGTTTGCACCAGAGTCTACCAGTGCTTGGGTTCCAACATCTTGAGATGCACTTAGGATCAAAATGGGAAGATAAATAGCATTTTGATTGCTTTGAGAGGTAAATACGGGAGTGCATCTAGTTGGGGAGGGGGCCCACATTGGGTTGGACCTCCTCTCTAAAAACCTGAGACACAGTTTATGTTACAATTCACAATTCCCCCCTATCTTTTCTTTCCACTTTACATATTAACCTCTCTCAGTCTTCTTTCAATTCTATTTCTATGTGACACAGTAACATTGATATCCCTTCACATTCTTGACTTTACCATGTCTATTTATGCTTACTATCTATTTTTACATAGAGATCTCTGATCTGTTTCCTATGCATTCCCACTTGCACAGCCCATGTTATTTATTATTATCATTTCTCATCATCACTCATATAGCCTCTGATTGCAGCACCTTCACACAGTCTTGCATAGGATTATACTTAGTTCACACAGCCTTATGGCTATTCAGTGATTCTAGGTGACTCAGTATGACTGGCACCTTCTAGTATAAATACTTGTTGCTTATGTACAGTAACCTTAAGCAATTCCTACCTTAGGTTTTCACCTTCAACCCTCAGTCCTTCTCTAAGTCACCCTTAAAGCTAGGCCTTAGTGCCTCCTTATTGTCATCCTTTGCCCTTTGTCTCCTAGGACCTCTGCAATCCTTCTAGGACATCCTTGACATCATCTGATGTAAGGACATGCCTTTGTCCACCAGAACCCTTCATCTTCATTTCCAGAGTCCCTGACTTATGTCAGTATGTAACCCATAGCCCCTGTCCTTGACCTAGGCAATTATTGTTGGGTCTATGCTTGTCCCTACCCAGGCCAGGTGTGACAGTTTACTTCCATGTCATTGTTGTCACATTCTTTGAGTTCTTCAATGGAAGTGGTAGTGGTGGTTTTGCAAACATTTCTAGGAGTAGGTCAGCTAGGATATTTGATGCATTTGTTGGTGTTATGTCCAGGTTGGTGGCATCAGAGGCATAGCCCCTTTTCAAAGCATTGTTTATGTTCTTCTGGGGTTAATAACCTGAATTGGACAGCATCAATGTCCATGGCATTGGGGTCACATGTAGGATGATTGTGTGATTGGAAGGAGTGGTAAGGGGTGTGGGAGGGGTTATGGCTGGAGCATGCAATGTCATTGGCTTTCTGGAATTGGCTAAGGAAATGGACTGCTTTGTTGTACCAATCCTCAATCTTGGTTGGTACAGTGTCCATGGACATGATCCACTTCATGAGATTTACCATGATACTGGCAGCAAAATACCCAATTAAGATGTTTTCATCAGAGATCTCAGAGATTTGAATATGGTTTCAGAATTCAGCAATATATCGGGTTAGATCTGCCATGGAGTTTCCTCTCATGCATAGCATGTTGAGTGCGGTGATAGATACAGCTTTGCTGTCATGGTGGTAGAAGGTGTCCTCAAAATCCTTTTTGAATGTTGCCCATTCAAGTTTGGGAGCCCAGGTGGTATTCACAGGATTGGGGTTCATAAGACTTTTGATGTGGAAGGTAGCTGCCCAGGTGGCAGCTGAGCCCTTGGTCATGTAGGACAGTGCATAGGCAACTTGTTTGGAATCCATATTGTAAACATTGCCATTGACCATCAAGTAGAATGCAATGGAGGATAGCCATGCTTTGGCTGTGGCATAGTTGCCATTAAAGTAATCTGGTGGGGTGATGTGAAGTTCAATTGGTTTTGAAGGGGTGCTAGGGCTGCTCATGGTTCTGAGGGGATGGGGGACAATGGTTCTGTGGGTGGGGGAAATAGGGGTGGAATCTGGAGAAGTGGGACTGGAGTGGGAACAATGGTGGATGAGATGGTTCCTCTGGTGAAGTGGAGGTGTTGTGAGAGTGTGAAGGGGGAGGGTGGTGTCAGTACTTTATTAAGAGATAGCTGGGCTGAGAGCTCATGGAAGAGGTGGGTGTCTAATGGATCTTCATGAGTGGGTATGTAGAGGTCTTCATCCTCTACGTCTGTGGGTACTGGGGTGGGGTGGTGTGATGAGTCTGAGTGTTATGTTTCACTTCTGTGTATGATAAACTGGCCCAACCTGGTATCTTTTTCTTCTTTAGAGTGCTCTAGAACATACAACGTGTTCACTGCACATCATTCATTTCCATTTTCTATTCTTGTTATCATTGCTTCTGTTTCTTGTGGAATGTTCTATCTTCATCTGCTTAAGTAACAAACCTTCCATGACATTCCATTAGTTTCCATTTCTCGCAGTACTTAAGCCGTCATTATACTTGATGTATTCTCAGCTTAGTCCTGCTCAATCTTACCTTATTCTCTGAAACTCTCTGAACTCCTTTGTTGACTTCTTCATTGGATGACTCCTTTGAATCTCATTGACTTCTATCATTGACTGAATCCTTGACCCTCTGGCAAGCCTCCCCTTTGCCCACATATCCTTGAACCCTTGACTTCATTGCTAGTTCTTTGAGCCTATGCTTGTTCCTACCCAGACCAAGCATAACACTGAGTCTGAGGGCTAGGTTTCTTGAACACATTCCTGAAGGAAGTGTGATTCTGGGGTATGAAGGTTGCCCAAAGGCCTAGGGTTTCTGGGGTGCTGGTGGGAAATGGTGGGATCTACTAGAGAGTAGTCCTATTGAAAAGAAGCAATTCCTTTTGTTACACTTGGCCTGGATAGGGACAAGCATAGACCTAACAATAATCACCTAGGTCAAGGACAGGGGCTATGGGTTACATACTGATGTAAGTCAGGCACTCTGGAAATGAAGGCTAAGGGTTCTGGTGGACAAAGGTGTGTTCTTACATCAGATGATGTCAAGGATATCCTAGAAGGATTGCAGAGGCTCTAGGAGACAAAGGGCAAGGGATGATGATGAGGAGGCACTAAGGCCTAACTTAGGGATGACTTTAGAGAAGGACTGAGGGTTGAAGGTGAAAACCTAAGGTAGGAATTGCTTAAGGTTACAGTACATGAGCAACAAGTATTTATACTAGAAGGTGCCAGTCATACTGAGTCACCTGGAGTCAATGAATAGCCATAAGGCTGTGTGAACTAAGTATAATCCTATGCAAGTCTGTGTGAAGGTGCTGTGATCAGAGGCTATACAAATGATGATGAGAAAGAAGAATAATAAATAGTGCAGGTTGTGTGAGTGGGAACACATAGGAAATAGATCAGAGATCTCTAGGTAAAAATAGATAGTAAGCATAAATAGACACAGTAAAGTCTAGAATGTGAAGGGATATCAATGTTACTGTGTCATATAGAGATAGAATCAAAAGAAGACTGAGAGAGATTAATATGTAAAGTGGAAAGAAAAGATAGGGGGGAATCATGAATTGTAACACAAGACTGCATTAGAGCCATTGATGGTTCTCACATACAGGCATCTAGGCTCAAGGAGCATCCAAATATGCAAAATTGCAAGGGTTTTCTCTCATAGAACTGCCTATTTGTTTGCAACTTCAACTTTATCTTCACATACATGCTGACAGGATGGGATGGCATGACAACAGATGCAACAATGTGGCATGATGCCCACTCCTTTGACTTGATGCTACCTGAAGGCAAATACCTTCTTGCTGATGCTGGATTTGGTGGATCTGATGCACTCCTTGTTTCATATTGTGGAGTTTGATACCATTTGAAGGAATGGAGACAATCTAATCTATGGTGAGCAAATTTTCCTTGTGTGTATTTGAAGTATTCATGGGATTTTAGCCCACACAACAAAAAAGAATTGTTTAACCTATTGCATGCCATTCTTTGAAACATTATCAAACAAAATTTTGGGGTACTCAAATGACAATGGCAGATCTTACAACTCCTTCCCAAATATGACATGAGCATTCAAGCACAAATCCCAGCAGCATTATGTGCCATCCACAACTTTATCCAATGGCTCAATCCTGAGATATTTTATACCCTGGAATTTCAAGCACAGCTGCTACAAGGAATCCAACCTGAAGTTGATGATGAAGATAGTGATTTGGGAGTCCTTGCAGAGGGTCCTGTCAGTATGGCCAAGTGACAATGGGCAGAGCAATGGCAGGACATGAATGCAGAACAAATGTGGTGGGATTACTGCCAGGAGTTGAGGGTGCAGGGACTTCAGGAATAGGGTACTCCAAATACTCTGTTTTGTCTACTACTGTACATCCAGGATTCAGTTCTATGTATATTATTGTTGCTATTGTTGATATCATGCTGCGGGGCATGTGGGAAATCACATGACCAGCAGTTGGATGTATAACTGACCTTCTGATGGTGAAGCCACGATATTCCCCACCATAGTGAAATGATGTCCAGCTCAGAGAGCAACTCACTGGCATCAAACAGATTAAATGCAGCATTATGATAATCAGGAAGATCTACCTGGGGTTCAACCAATCCAGCAATTCCAAGTGACAAAGGCTGGGGCAAATCTGGTCATTCAGCAGGCCATACACCATGGACCATACCTGAAGTCAACAAATTCATCAGGCTCCTTGTATCCCATCAAGCATCAGCCAGGGACAACAATTTCAAGGAGGAGATGTTCAACAAGGTTGCAAATGAGCTGAACAAAAAATTTCCCACTCAATGGGTACCAAAGACAGGCAAGTCTTGTCAACCAAAACAAGGCAATGTACATGCCACCTACTTCTCATGGTGTCTCTACTGGTTAGATCATTGATAAAAGGTACTGACTTGCATTTACCAAAGCTCAAAAGCAAGCATATGCTCATCAGCCAGATCAAATTTCAGTCATCAGGCTTTCATTATGACAATGTCAATGGTGTTTTGGCTGATGAAAATACTCATGCAGCATGGGATAGCTACTGCAAGGTGAGAGGAGCCCTCAATGATTCTTTCTGGCAGTTCTTTTTTTTTTTCAGTTGCATCCAGGTGCAATGAAGTATGAAAATCATCCATGGTCCTACTAGGACAACATATCCCCTCTTGTATCTGCTATCCCCAAGAAGGTGCACATCCACCATTTCCTGGCAACCAAGTTGAAGCACAGTGGAAAACAGCATGCTAGACCTTCCACAGATGCCAACATTGCTGGGCCATCCTTTCAGTCCATGAGCATCGTTCCCACAAATCAATTGGCTGGGATGACTGTTCATGATACACCTTTGTCCCCCCCTCCAATAGTGCCCACCCCACCAGTGGCAGCCCCAGATCCAAATTCAATTGCCCCATCCACACCATCCTTGTACCTTGCACCTCCACAATCCAAGGTGTCATCTACAATGCCAAGTGTTAGCCAGAAGCCAAAGGCAGGTGACAGTGTCATTGGATTGCAAGCCAGAATGGATAGCTCACAAAAGTGTTCATGCCTGATATCAGCAACCACACAAGCCCAGGCTGACAGGGCTATGGCATTGCAATGGCTGACTATGTTCCTTGACAACATGGATCTTGCTATCTTGCAACCCATTTCTTTGACTTCATTGGGACTGCCCCCACCTCCCCCTCCTACCCTTCCAATATCTGTCAATTATATTGAGTGCACCACTAAAGCACTCATGTTGTTCAACCTTTCTCCAGTGGAGAACAATGACATCACAAACTATATGGGCAATCCACTGAACAAGTCCAGGGTTATGTTTTTCCTGAAGTCTGATCCATCATCATGCAAGGTTTGGATCCAGAATACACTGGCAGGAATCAAGGCTAGAAAGGATTATGATGGTGGGCAGGGAGCTGGGGGTACAAACATATGACTTATGCACCATACTGTATATCTATTGAAGTTATGCATATACTACATGATCTCCCTTCCACTATTTTCCTGGGCTTCAACTTTACAATGGCTGGTGGCCAGCTCACATGATGATGGCCATGGGGGCACTATGTGAAGTAACATAGTAGCCAATAGTAGCCAAAGTTCATTTCACATATCTGAACAAGGCCTAAGCAATTCCCACCTTAGGTTTTTGCCTTCACATCCCTCATCCTCCTCTGAGTCTTCCCTAAGTTAGGCCTCAATGCCTCTTCATCATCATCCTTGCTCCTTGTCTACCCAGAACCTCTGTGATCCTTCCAGTAGTCCTTGACACCATCTGACATAACCCCTGAACCTTCATCCACTGGAAACCTCATCTTCATTTCTGGAAGTCCCTGACTTATGTCAGTACATAACCTTCAACCCCTGTCCTTGACCTAGGTGATTACCACTAGGTCTATGCTTGTCTCTACCCAGGCCAAGTGTAACAAAGAGTACTAGCTGGTAGTAGGTGTAATACTTGTATTGAGTGTCCTCAGAGTGCTGAAACTCTGCCTTAGAGTACTGAGGAAAGGAGAGGTGGGCTGTAAGGCCCAGCTTATATACATGCAGGCTTGTATGTATATATTTGTACTATTTCATAGTGTTCTACAGTATTCAGCCAATAGCATATGTATATACATATATCTATTTCAAATGAATAGTGGCGGCTCAGTTAGTGTGCTAGAGTAAGCTTCTGGAAGTTCTTCAACATTCCATATGCTTCTATGACATTCCATGACATTCTGTAATGTTCTGTGCATTGTCAATACACTTCTAGAACATTCTATCATATTCTCTGACATTCTACTGAAGTCAGGTGATTCTGTATTGTTAGTCATGCTACATTCTCAACACTGTTCCTCATTGTTCATGTTTGAAATAGGAGTAATCAAGAAAACATAGTTCCTTTCTTGACTGGAATAAGTATAAGGGATTTTCTTCCTTTCTCAAATTTAATCTTTCCAAGGTTCTTGGTAAAGATATCTGCAAACTGTGATCCAGTTTGAATATAGAAGAGTTCAATCTCACCAAACTCAACAGCTTCATGAATATATTGCTGAGGTATTCTAACATGTTTTGTGTGACCTTCTTGTGCTGGATTGGAGGCTAAGAAGACAGTTCATTGATGGAGAGCTGAAAACCAAGGTACTTGATGGAGGTGGAGTGGAACTCACACTTCTCTAGCTTTGCATAGAGTCCATGCTGGCAGAGATGATTAAGGACCTCATGGACATGCTTCTTGTGGGAAGTGGGATGGAGGAGTGGATGAGAATGTTATCTAGATATACCACAACACAGATGTCAAGGAGATCAGTGAAGACACTGTTGACAAACCTCTGGAAGGCAGCTGGTGCATTAGAAAGACCAAACTTGAAGGGCATGACACACCATTTGAAGGACCCATAACAAGTTCAGAATGGGGTCTTCCACTTGTCACCTTCAGCAATGCAGATGAGATGGTATATATGGTGAAGGTCAATCTTAGTATACAGTAAATGTGAGCCTTGCTGGAAGCATCCAAGAGGTTGGAGATAAGGGGAAGGGGGTAGCAGTCTTTCTTCATGAGCTTGTTCAGTCCTTAGAAATTGATGCAAAAGCAGAGTGACCTGTCCTTTTTATAGACAATGAGAATTAGAGCACCATGAGCAGAGTTCAATTGTTGAATGAACTTATAAGTCAAGTGCTCATCAAGGAAGATGTGGAGTGTGTCAAGCTCATTTGAAGAGAGGGAATAGATGGGACCAAGGGGGGGCAAGGGGCCATCTTTCAGATTGATTTTCAGATTGATTTCACAATGCGGTGGAATTTTGTCTGCTTTCACCTTACTGAAAACATCTGCAAAATCATGATAGTCCAAAGGGATGCTGAAAAGGTCTAGGATATCTGGAGCAGCAGTAGATGCAGAACATATCTTGGGATTGCCTAAATCCTCTGGTCAGATGTACAGAGTGAACTGCATAGATCCATCAAGTCTGTACAGGTGCTGGTAAGGAGTGGCATTGATGAAGGAAACATGCAGGGCTGGAAGTGGCAAGTCAGAGGACAGAGGTGGTGGAGTTGGAGGGGACTCTACCAGAGTTGAAGGAGTCATGGACTCAATTGGACAGTCAGAGGGTGGTACTGGGGCTGCTGGCATTCATTCTATAGTTGTTTAAAGGCTGATATGGTCCAATACCCAGTCAATTGATGGATTGTAGTGGGTGAGCCAGATATGTCCTAGAACTAATACACAAGAGGAATCAAACAGAGAGACATAAAATGTCACAGAGGTAACATCACCAGAAGGAAAATGAAGGTTTAGCTGAGTGGTCCTGGTGATAGATGTGTTCAAAGAGCCATTGAGTAGTTGGAGTGTGTTACAATTCACTAATCCTCCCTATCTTTTCTTTCTTCATTACCTTACAATCTTTCACAGTCTTCTTTTCATTCTTTATCTACATATGTGATACAGTAATGTTGACATCCCACCATGTTCTAGACTTCACTGTATCTGTTTACATTTTCTTTCTATTTTTACTTAGAAATCTATGATCTTTTCCTATGCTTTCCCACTTGCATAGCCCATGCTATTTATTTCTCTCTTTTCTCATCATCATTCATATAGCCTCTGATTGCAGCACCTTTGCATAGGTTAGCATAGGATTATACTTAGATTATGCAGCCCTATGGCTGTCCTCTAACTCCTGGTGACTCAGTATGACTGGCACCTAGTAGTATAAATACTGATCATTCATGTACTGTATTTTCCCAAGCAATTCCTACCTTAGGTTTTCACCTTCAACCTTTTGTCCTCCTTTGAGTTCACCCCTAAGCTTGGCCTTAGTGCCTCCTCATTGTCATCCTTGCCTTTGTCCACCTAGAACCTCTGCAATCCATCTAGGAGATCCTTGACATCATCTGACATAACTTCAAACCTTTGTCCACTGGAACCCTTGCCCCTTTATTTCTGAAGTCCCTGACTTACATCAGTATGTAATCAACAGCCCCTGTCCTTGACCTAGGTGATTATCATTAGGTCTATGCTTGTCCCTACCTGGGCCAAGTATAACAAAAGAAATTGCTTGTTTTTGATAGGACTACTCTCTAGTAGATCCCACCATTTCCCACCAGCACCCCAGAAACCCACAGCCTTTGGGCAACCTTTGAACCCCTGATTCACAATTCTATCAAGAATGTACCCATGAAACTCTCCCCTCTGACTCAGACTGTTTGCATCACCCAACCCCAGTACCCACCAATGTAGAGGATGAAGACATTCACATCCCCACCTATGAAACCCCCATAGAAACTGATCTCTCACACCCACTCTCTGCCTTGCTATCCTTCAATAGATCACCCACACTGCCTTCCCCAGAAACAATCTCACAACACCTCCTATTTATTGGAGGCACTGTCCCATCTACCATTGTACCCACACCAATCCCTCACCTCCAGACACTCCCTCCACTCCCACTGCCATCCCCAGTACCATCAGAAACCATGAGCAATCCAGCCACTCCCACCAAACCCATTGAATTCCACATTGCCCCCCCTGACCACTTTGATGGGAATTATGCTACAGCCAAAGCATGGCTATCCTTCATTGCATTCTACTTCCTAATCAACAGCAAAGTCTACAATACAGATGCCAAGTGAGTTACCTATGCCCTTTCCTACATGACTAAAGGATCCACTGCCACCTGGACAGCAATGTTTTGTATCAAAGTCCTTTCAAATCCCAACCCAGAAGATGAAACTTGGACTCCAGATATCCAATGGGCCACATTCAAAGAAGACTTTGAAACCACTTTCTATCACCATGACAGCAAAGCTGTATCCATCACCATACTCAATATGCTATGTATGAAGGAAAACTCCATGGCAGATCTCACCCAATATATTTCCAAATTCAGGAATCATGTACAGATCTCTGAGATCTCTGATGAAAGCATCTTAATTGGGTATTGTGCCACTGGCATTATGGTAAACCTCATGAAGCAAATCATGTCTATGAATACCATACCAAGATCGAAGATTGGTACAACAAGGCTGTTCACTTCCTCAGTCAATTCCAAAAGGCCAACAACATTGCATGCTCCAGTCAAAACCCCTCCCATACCCCTTGCTCCTTCCAATCCCACTCCAACAATCATCCTACACATGACCCAAATGCTATGGATGTAGATGCCATCCAAATTGGGAAATTAACCCTGGAAGAAAGGAAGCAATGCTTTGAAAAGGGTTTATGCCTCTGATGCTGTCAGCTGGGGCATAATGCCAACAAATGCTCCAAATGCTCCAATTACCCCACCCCCAGGAATGTCTGCCAAACCACTACCACTTCTATTGAGGAGCTCAAAGAATGTGACAATGATGACATGGAAGTCAACCATGTCTTGAGTTTTTAAAGAGGAGGTCCAAGCCAATATGGGCCCCCTCTCCAACTAGATGTGCTCCTGTATTTACCTCTCAAAGTGATTGAAATGCTATTTATCTCCCTGTTTCAATCCTGAGTGCATCTCAAGACATTGGAATCCAAGCACTGGTAGATTCAGGTGCAAATATCTCATGCATCAGTCAGAACTTTGTCAAAAGATGGAAATTTTCCTTCAAATGACTTTCCACTCCTATCCCAGTCCAAAACATTGATCAAACCAGGAACTGAAATGGCAATATCAAATTTACCACCTATATTCCCATCTGCCTTGAAAACATCATCCAAAGAATCCACTTTCACATAATGCACTGTGGAAGAGAAAACATCATCCTAGGGCATCCCTGGTTAAAAGAAACCAACCCTACCATTGATTGGACCAAAGGAACTATGTCAATTCCAGATAACTAAGATGAAACCAAAGAGCTCTATACCCCTCAGAACTCCCTCCACCCCATGAACCATACCCCACTCAATCTAGATCAAAAAGAACATCTCCTATGTCAATATCTCAATCAGGAAGGACCCTCTGACTTTTGTGAACAAGCAATGATAAACCAGGTCATGCATAGAGCAATTGTAGAGGTGGGAGGGGGCGCTGTCATTTCATCCCAATTGGTGGTGGCTCCAGAATTGGATAGCGGGTGGGGGTGTGGAGTGGGGGGTCATACCAGGTGGAGATGATGTGTGGGGGTGTCACACCTGGAAAGGTCCATGAGCATGGCTGCAGCTTGTAAGCTGGTGGGGTTGGAAATCAGTGGCGACAGGTGGGATGTTTTCCTGGTTGGGGTGAGGAGTATCAGCCCTTTGAAAGGGATGGATGGGGATGAGGAAATCAACAAGGGAGGGAGGGATATGAGGAATGAATGTGGGTCATCTGTAGAGGTAGGCTCAGCATTCATCAGTGATCAGGTTGAGGGCTATTCCAGTGATGACTTTGGCAATGGTGCCATAGGGGAGGATGTGCTTGATCATATGTCCAAATCTAAGGTGATAGAGGTTATTTAATGCCTTTTCTCTTATTTGTCCAATAATGGTCCAAAGGGATGCATCAGTGGAGTGGTAAGCAATGAAGAGGTTTTGAATGAGGGATAGGATTTCATCAAAGACATTGACAGTGGAGATGATTTCAGAAGACATGATGTATGTCTGATGATGTTCCAGAGCTATTCTAGGAGCTTCCTGAGAGAGGATGTGGGTGAATAGAATGTGTCAATTGGGGCATCTGAGACAGTGAACATGGACTGGGATGGATGGAGGAAATGGGGGACAGTCAGGAAGGCCTGGAGGGGAGGCTGGGGTGGATGGGGTGGGGGTGGGTGGTTGGATGACAGGGGTGGTGGTGAGGTTGTCAAGGACAGTGTCAGGGATATGGAGGGTGATGTGGAGGATCTGGTCCTCAATAGCTGTGGTGGCTGAAGGGGGAAGGATAGGAGAAGTAGAGGGAGAGCTAATAGGAGGGGGAGTGGGAGAGTTGAAAGAGACAGAAATGAGGGAGTTGGCAGACATGGTTCTATGGTGTGGAAGATGGGGAGGTGTGAGTGCATTTGGATGATTTTGATGATGAGGAAGAGGCATGGTTGGTAAGTCTTTTATAATCCATGAGGATGTCCTGTGCATATTTCAAGTCCTGTTCTGGGAGCCACAAGTCATCCTCTGGTGGATAGCCTTTCCATTGGATCAGGTACTGCCTCTGGGAATGGTTGCCATGGTGTTTGATGATTTGTTTTATTTTGTATTCTTCTTCCTCTCTGATCAGATCTGGTGGAGGAGTTGGGAAGTTGGGGCTGTGGACATTGTTCTCATGGTACCAAGAAAGCAGTGATGCATGGAAAATGTTGTGAATTTTCCAGGTGTAAGGGAGCCATAGTTGGTAGGTAACCAGAAATAGCACTTTTGTGATGGTGAAGGGTCCTTCTTGTTTGGCTGAGAACTTAGGGGTGATGACATTTTGCTTAAGATTTTTGGCATTTAGACACACCTTATCTTCTTTAGTGAATGGAATAAATTTCCTATGATACCTGGATTTCATAAGTTGGCATGTGAGATCATGCACAGCCAGTGCTTCATCATGGGCAGCCAAGAGTTCCTTGAGACATTGTTCCAGTGCTGGTAACCATGATTTGGAAATAACTGTAGGGAGGGGGCAGGGTTTGTAGCCCATCATGAGAAAGAAAGGGGATTTTTGGGTAATGGAATGAGGGTGATGATTGTGTGTGGATTCTGCCATGGCAATGTGTTCAGCCCATGATGTTGGGTTGTTACTGCAAAAGATCTGAGGGTAAGTTTCAACTTCCTGATTGACTTGCTCAGTTTCTCCATCAGTTTGGGGATGGTAGGCAGTGCTGAGGGAAAGATCATAACCAAGGTGTTTTCTGAGTTCTTTAGTGAAGGTTGAGGCAAATTGTAGTCCATGATCTGAGATAATTTTGTCATAAAGACCAAACCATTTCCAGACTTTGTTGAGAAAGAGGGTAGCAATTCCCTTGGCTGTAGTGGTTTTCTTAGTTGGGCACAAAATTACCCCCTTTGTAAGCCCATGGTTGACCACAACCAATAAGGAGTCAAAGCCATCAGAGAGGGGAAGATTGGTAATTAGGTCGCAGGAAATCTGTTGGAATGGACAGGAGGATTTAGAGGGGATGGGGAGTGGTGGGGGTGCAGAGGGGTGGGTGTCAGCCTTGGTGTGTTGGCAATAAATACCTCATTCAACATATTTTTGGATGAAGGTGGCCAGGCCAGGCCACCAGAATTCCAATGCCACTAGTTGGTGAGTTTTGAGATATCCAGGATGGCCAGTGGAGGCATGGGAGTGGTGCCTAGCCACAATGGAGCATCAAAGTTCAAGGTTGTTGGGAATGTAGACCTGGTTCTGGTAGGTGAGAATACCAGCATCATATTTTCAGTCTGAGAGGTGGGAGTGAAGTTGGGAAGGGATTCCACCATCCAGGGCTTGGAGGGAATCTAGGACGAGGGGGTTGGTGGCAGAGGAGGACCAGAGTTTGTTGGTCAGGGCCATGTTGATCATGTTGATGAACAGGGAAGGAGGAAGGAGGGTGATGTCATGATTGTCTTGTTTGTCATCAGGAACCAGGTCAGGGCAGCAAGAGAGGGCATTGGGACTGGCTAAGTCCTTTCTGGCTATATGAATTAATCAAAGATCAAAGTCAGCTAGATCAAGAAGCCATCTTGCCTACCTTCAGTTCAGATTCTGGGGTTGTTTGAAATATGTTAAATTTTTGTGGTCAGTAAAGACTTGGACAGGGGTGGGGTGACCCTGAAGGTAGTGTTTTCATATCTTGAGTGCACAAATGATGGCCAGGAGTTTACAATCATGGATGTTGTAGTTTCATTCAGCAGGGGAGAAGGATTGGGAGAGGTAGGAACAGGGTTTCCAATCCCCATTTTTGTTGGTTTGGAGGCATTGGTGGTGGTTGTGAAGGGTTTACTGGGGTCAGGGAAGTGAAGGATGGGTTGTTCCAGGAATTTGGTTTTGAGTTTTTGGAATGCATTGTTACATTCTAGGGACCAATTCCAAGTGCAATTTTTCTGGGTGAGATCAAGGAGTGGTCATGCAAGATTCAAATAGTTGGGAATGAATTGTCTATAGAAGTTTCCAAATCCCAGAAATGAGTGAACATCTTTTATTTTGGCAGGAATGGGCCATTTCTGGATGCCATCAAGTTTTACTGGGTCCAATGTGAGGGTTCCAGGTTTGATGATCATTCCTAGATACTCTACTTCCAAGGTGGCAAACTTGCATCTTTCCAGTTTGAGGTGGAGATCTAGTTCTTCCATTCATTGGAGAACTTGTCAGGTTTATTCTATGTGAGCCTTTTGATCAGAGGAGAAGATGAGGAGATTGTCCACATAAATGATCAGCCATCCTTTGGCAATCATATCCCTGAATGAGTCATTCATAAATCATTGGAAGGTGGGAGGGGAATTTGATTGTCTGAAAAACATGACTGTAGGTTCAAAATGTCCTCAATGGGTAATAAAGGCTGCCTTCCATTGATGTCCATCTTTGATTTGGACATTGTTGTATCCCTATTGGACATCAAATTTGGTGAAGACCTTGGCATCTTTGAGTTTGTTGATGAGGTCAGAGATCAGAGAAAGGGGGTAGGCATCTTTGATGGCATGTTCATTGAGATATCTGTAGTCCTGGCATGGGCAGAGTCCTCCATTCTTTTTTTTGACAAAGAAGAAGGGGGAGGCCTGTGGGGAATTGGAGAGGTGAATCTTTCCAGATCTGAGATTCTCATCAATGAGCTCATCTATGGCCTTTTGTTCTTTGGGGGTAAGCAGGTAGATTTTGGAGACTTTTGGCATGAAAGTTTCATCAAGGTTGATCTCATGGTCATAGGAGCAGGATGGGGGAAGGTGATGAGCAGTGTTTTTGGAGAAGACTTCTTTGAATTCCTCATATTCTAGAGGGAGGGTGGTCATGTTTGTTGTATCTTTGGCCTCTATGGCCAGTCTGGTTGTGGTAGTGAATGCACAGACATAGCTTTCTCTGAAGGGGTGTTGGAATCCAAATCTAGTGGCCTGATGGGTGATTTGGTTCATTATAGCTCATTCACAGAAATCAGAGGGGCCTTCCTGATCTAGGTATCAGTAGAGAAGACTTTCTTTGCAATCTAAGTTGAGCAGAGTATGGTTTATGGGTCAAAGGGGAGTCATGGGGGTGTAAAGCTCTTTGGTTTGATCCTGTTTGTCAGGGATAGATACTGTTCCCTTAGTCCAGTCGATTATGGGATTGGTTTCTTTCAACCAGGGGTGTCCAAGGATAACATTTTTCTTTCCACAGTGCATTATGTGGAAGCAGAGTCTTTGAATAACATTGTCAAGACATATTGGGATATAAGTGGTGAACTTGATATCACCATTGCAATTTCTGGTTTGATTGACATTCCATACAGGGATGGGGGTGGGGAGTTGTTTGAGGGGTAATTTCCATCTTTTGGCAAAGTGCCAATCAATGCATGAAATATTTGCACCAGAATCTACCAGTGCTCAGGTTCCAACATCTTGAGATGTGCTCAGGATTGAAACAGGAAGATAAATAGCATTTTGATTGCTTTGAGAGGTAAATACAGGAGTGCATCTAGTTGGGGAGGGGGTCCATGTTGGGTTGGACCTCCTCTCTAAAAACCCAAGACATGGTTTACTTCCATGTTGTCATTGTCACATTCTTTGAGTTCTTTGATAGATGTGGTGGTAGTTTTGCAAACATTTCTAGGGGTAGGACAACTAGGGAATTTGGCACATTTGTTGGTGTTATGCCCAGGTAGACAGTATTGGAGGCATAACCCCTTTTTGAAGCATTGCTTGCATTCTTCTGGGGTTAATTTTCCAATTTGGACAGCATCTATGTCTATAGCATTGGGATCACATGTAGGATGAGTGTGGTTTTGGAAGGAGTGATATGGGGCATGGGAGGGGTTTTGGCTAGAGTGTGCGATGTCATTGGCTTTCTGGAATTGGCTGAGGAAGTGGATGGCTTTGTTGTACCAATCCTTGATTTTGGTTGGTATGGTGTCCATGGACATGATCTGCTTCATGAGATTTACTGTAATACTGGCAGCAAAATACCCAATTAGGACATTTTCATTGGAGATTTCAGAGATCTGAACATGATTTCTGAATTGAGTGATATATCAGGTGAGATCTGCCATGGAGTTTCCTCTCATGCATAGCATGTTGAGCATAGTGATGGATACAGCCTTGCTGTCATGGTGGTAGAAGGTATCTTCAAAATCCTTTTTGAATGTGGCCCACTCAAGCTTGGGGGTCCAGGTGGTATTTGTGGGGTTGGGGTTTGTGAGACTTTTGATGTGGAAGGTGGCTGCCTAGGTGGCAGTGGAGCCCTTAGTCATGAATGACAGGGTATAGGCAACTTGTTTGGTGTCTGTGTTGTAGATGTCACCATTGACCATAAAATAGAATGTGATGGAGGATAGCCATGCTTTGGCTGTAGCATAGTTGCCATCAAAGTGATCTGGTGGGGCAATGTGGAGTTTGATGGGTTTGAAAGGGGTGCTAGGGCTGCTCATGGTTTCTGAGGGGACAGGGGATGGTGGTTCTGTGGTTGGGAGAAACAGAGGTAGAGTCTGAAGGGGTGGAATTGGAGTGGGGATGATTGTGGATGGAATGGTTCCTCCAGTGAAGTGGAGGTGTCATGAAATTGCTAGAGGGGAGGGTGGTGTGGGAGCCCTATTGAAAGACAAGTGGACAGAGAGCTGGTGGGAAAGATCAGTGTCTTGGGGATTCTTGTGAGTGGGGATGTAGAGGTCCTTGTCCTCTATGTCTGTGAATGCTGGGGTGGGGTGGTGTGATGAATCTGAGTCTGAGGGGTAGGTTTCTTGAATGTATTCCTGGAGGAAGTGTGATTCTGGGGTACAAAGGTTGCCTGAAGGCCTAGGGTTTCTGGGATGCTGGTGGGAAATGGTGGGATCTACTAGAGAGTAGTCCTATCAAAGAGAAAGCAATTCCTTTTATTACACTTGGCCCAGGTAGGGACAGGCATAGACCTAATGATAATTGCCTAGGTCAAGGACAGGGGTTGAAGGTTATGTACTGACATAAGTCAGAGACTCCAGAGATGATGTCCAAGGGTTCTGGTGGATGAAGGTTTAATGATTACATCAGATGACATCAAGGATCTCCCAGAAGGATCACAGAGGTTCTGGGTGGTGGTACTAAAGACAACAATGAGGAGGCATGAAGGCCAAGCTTAGGGCTGACTTAGAGGAGGACTGAGGGATGAAGGCAAAAACCCAAGGTAGGAATTGCTTAAGGTTTACTGTACATGAGCAACAAGTACTTATACTAGGAGGTGCCAGTCATACTAAGTCACCTAGAGTCAACAAATAGCCATAAGGCTGTGTGAACTAAGTACAGTCCTATGCAAATCTGTGTGAAGGTGCTGCAATCAAAGGCTATATAAGTGATGATGAGAAATGAGAATAATAAATAGTGCAGGCTATGCAAGTGGGAATGCATAGGACAGTGATCAGAGATCTCTATGTAAAAATAGATAGTAAGCATAAATAGACATGGTAAAGTTGAGAATGTGGAGGGATATCAATGTTATCATGTCACATAGAAATAGAATAAAAAGAAGACTGAGAGAGGTTAATATGTAAAGTGGAAAGAAAAGATAGGTGGGAATCGCAAATAGTAACATACTGCAAGAATGTGTCAGGTCCACTTCCTCCACTTGTCTGTGGAGGTCAGATGTAGGTCAAAGATGTAGAGATACAGAGTCCTGGGTGAAACCAGGTCAGAGGGGTGAGAGCATTGGCTTCAGGTAATGCCTGTACCCTTGTGTGATCCTGGCTCTTGTATTTTGGAGAATGGACAAGGACAATAGCTATGGTAGTTGGAGGACTACTGTGGCAGAGGTGACCAAAGTTGGATGTAGGGGAGGGAGAGAGAGGGAGACAAGCAAGAGGAGACAAGCAAAGGAGCAGATGAATTCAATACTCAAACTGAGGAAGTAGTCCTCAGCAACTAAGACTTTAAATATATGGGAACCTGCTATACTACAGGGATGCAGAGATAGAGAGGTGATGGAAGTGTGCAGTCCTGTGCAGTGCTACATTCTTGTGGCATACTCCATGGTGGCAACCAGGGTGGACAGTGGAATGGAGACAGTTCTCCCTGAGGGTCATTGACAGCAAACAATGCTGAGGTGTAATTTATCAAGGTGGGACTGCTAGGTGGTTGATCAAAGACAGGGAAGTGGAAGTAGGGGTGGAGACAAGTGGAGGTGAGCAGAATGGGGTGCCTGAGGGGTGGACAGATAGCAGAGGGGGCAGAGGAATGGGGGTTGGGTCAGTGAATGGTACAGGACATGACAGAATGGAAGGTTATGGAATGTCATAGAAGGTTTATGACTCAGCAAGGTAAAGATAGAATGTTCCATGAGAAGAAATAAGGCAAAGATAACAAGAATAAAGGATGGAAATGAAAGGTCTGTGATGAATATGTTGTATGTTCTAGAGCACTCTAAGAAAAGAAAAGAATACTGGGTTGGGCTGGCCTATCATACAGGCAGAACATAACATTACCCCCTTAGTAAATTTGAAGTAGCAATGAGAAAATAATCAAAGAAAAAAAGTACTTAGAGATCCATGCATCAATCACTGCCAGGGGATCCCATCAAATTGACATATGCATTATCATCATAGCCAGCATTTTTGTCATTTAAATCAAGATCCACAAGGTCTGGGTTGGGGGAGGGGTGATGATGATGGTGGTGAGGGTGAAGGGGGTTGTGACAATGATAGGAGAGTGGTGGGACCTGTCTGGGAGTGCTGCTAGAGCCAGAGGATGGGAGGTTGGAGAGATATTCAATGAGAGGTCAAGGAGACAGAGGGGAGAAGCCAGACTGTTGAGACTGCACAGAGGAGAAGGAGGAAGAAAAGCTGATAGGATTTAAGGTATGGGGGTGAGAACAATGAGGGCAATGGTTCTGGGTGTGACCAGGGTGGTGGTGAGCATAGTGGGGGCAGATATAGAATGGGCAATTGATACAGATATGAAAGAGTTGGTGACAATGAAAACAGACCCTGCAATAAAGATAGTGATCAGGGGGGAGGAGTATGTTGTGCTGTCCTTCCCAACTGACTTCAGCTTGTTTGATGATAGCTAGTTCCTTGAGAGTGAGAGGTTCCTCAAAAGCCTCTGGGAATGGGTTTTCCTGTCAGTGACATCATCCATCAAATTTCTGGGTGTAGCACATGATGTCCTTGACCAGTTTATCCATTTTGAGTTGGTGCATGACAGATAGGACTAGGTTGGTCAATTTGGTGCATGTTCTATGGAGGGCAGCAATAGGCTCAGTAAGGTAGTCTGACATATGGTTGGCTAGGGGGTAGAGGCTGTTGATCTCATCATACAAGAGGAAGAGGGTGTTAAGGGGGGAGAAGGGTTCTAAGTGGGTGCAGATGGGTGTAGTAAGATGGCAGGAGTTAAGTAGTAGCATCAAGAAGGATTGTTCAGTAATAGGAAAGTCTTCTTGGTGGATACAGTGGGCATAGAGAGGGAAATTGACAGAGATGATGGGGTTGGGGTCAGGAGTAGGGATGTGAAGGGGGGGAGAGGATGGTTGAGGTGGAGGGGCAGTGGGGTTGTAATTGGTGGAGTCAAGGCCTTGGATGTGATAGAGTAGGGGGGTGGTCCAGCTAATGGTAGCTGCAGTAGGAGAGGGAGATCTAGCAGGAGTGGACATGTTTTTGCTTGGTAGATGTCATGGGGGATGGAGGAGGGAAGACAGAAGGGTGAAGATTCTTATAGTCTGAGAGAATTTCCTTGGCATGGGTAAATTCTGATTCAGGCAACCATGAATCTTCTTCAGCCAAGTATTCTTTCCATCAAACCAAGAATTTTTGGTTGTTTGGGGTTCCACAATGTTAGATAATCTTTTCCATTTCATATTCCTCTTCTCTGTTGATAAGGTCAGGTGGTGGGGAAGGGGAGTTTGGTCCATGTACATTGTTTTTGTGATAGGGCAATAAGAGAGAGGTGTGGAAGACTGGGTTAATTTTCCAAGTGCATGGGAGATGGAGTTTGTTGGTAAGGGGAGAAAGAATGTGGGTGATAGTGAATGGGCTTTCTCATTTGAGGACAAACTTTGGATGGAAGATAAGATGTTTTAAGTTCCAAGCTTCTAGTCAAACTTTATTGCCTTTATGAAAGGAGGTGAATTTTCTGTGAAAGCATGATTTTATGACTTGTCTGGCAAGTTCATGTGCTGCTAGGGCTTTGTCTCAAGCTGTGGAGAGAAGTTTCAGTCATTCTTCAACTGCTGGGAGGTTGGTTTTGGAAATGATGGTGGGGAGGGGATGGGGTTCAAAACCCATCATGAGGAAGAAGGGAGATTTGCTGGTGATGGAGTGAGGGCAGTGATTGTGTGCAAATTCAGCATGAGAGATCATGTCTGATCATGAGGAGGAGGAGTTGCCACAGAAGATATGAAGATAGTCTCTATTTCTTGATTTACCCATTCAGTTTCTCCATTGGATTGAGGGTGGTACACAGTGGAGAGGGAAAGGTTGTATCCAAGAAGGTGTCCAAGTTCTTTTGCAAAGGAGGAGGTGAATTGAGGACTGCAATCAGAGATGATTTTGTCATAATAGTGAAGTGATCCCTTTGGCAGAGACAGATTTCTTGGTGGGGCAGAGAATTACCCCCTTAGTAAGCACATGGTCTACCATGACCAAAAGACTATCAAAGCTGGAGGAAATGGGGGTTTGCCTTGGCAGATTGACAAGTAGCATATCTTTCAACATATTTTTGCACAAAATGAGCAAGGCCCAGCCACCAGAATTCAGCAGCAACAAGTTGTTGGGTCTTGAGATAACCAGGGTGGCCAGTAGAGGCATGGTCATGATGGTGTTTGACAATGGAGCAGTGTAGCTCAGGGGAAACATAGACATGTCCCTGGAAGGTGAGAATGCCAGCATTATATTGCCAGTCTGAAAGCTGGAAGCAGAAGTGAGTGGAAACATCCTCAGTTGTGGCACATAAGGTATCCAGAACAAGGGGGTCAGAGGTGGAGGAGGCAGCTAATTTGGTCTGGAGGGAGGTACTGATGAGATTGGTGAAAAGAGTGTCAGGGAGGAGGGTGACATTGTTGTTATCATTGTCAGTTGCAGGGAGGAGGTTTGGTCAACAGGAGAGGGCATCAGGGGCTGCAAGGGAGGTTCTGGGAATGTGGGTAAGATGGAGGTTGAAGTTGGAGATGTTGAGCAACCAGTGGGCTTGTCAACAGTTGAGTTTTTGTGGTTGGCAGAAATAAGTGAGGTTTTTATGATCAATGAAGACTTTGACCAGAAAAGGGGATTCCTGGAGATAATGGTGCCATGCTTTAAGACCATGAATGATTGCAAGGAGTTCTCTGTCATAGATATTGTAGTTACATTCAGTGGGGGAGAAAGACTGGGAGAGGTAGGAGCAAGGATGCCACCAGAGGCATACTTGGAAGCATTGGTTGTGATGGTGAATGGATGGGCAGGGTCTGGGAGGTGGAAGATTGGGCAAGAGAGAAAGAGTTGTTTAAGTTCATCAAAGGATTGTTGGCAACTGGGAGACCAGTCCCAGGGTTGGGTCTTCTTTGTGATGTTGAGAAGGGGATGGGCAATGTTAGAATAATTAGGGATGAAGCAGCAGTTAAAGTTGGCAAAGCCTAAGAAGGATTGTATTTCCTTGACTTTGGCAGGAGTAGGCAATTTGCAAATTCCATCAAGTTTCACCAGGTCCATGGCAAGTTTGTCAGGATGAACAATCATGCCAAGATACTCAACTTCATTGGTGGCAAACTTGCATTTGTCAAGTTTGAGATGGAGGTCTAATTTGGTCATCCATTGGAGAACATGCTTGATGCATTCTTCATGGATTTTGGCATCAGGAGAGAAGATAAGGAGGTTGTCCATATAGATGACCAGCCATTCTTCAGTGATCATATTGCAGAGGGAGTCATTCATGAAGCATTGGAAAGTGGTGGGGGAGTTACAAAGGCCAAAGAACATGACAGTAGGTTCAAAGAGTCTTTTATGTGTGATGAAGGCCACTTTCCATTGATGGCTGTCTTTGATACAAATGTTGTTGTAACCCCAGCAGACATTAAACTTAGTGAAAACTTTGGCACCTTTAAGCTTATCAATGAGGGCAGAGATGAGAGGGAGGGGATAGGTGTCATGGATGGTATGTTCATTGATGTAGCAATAATCCTGACAGGGATGGAGACCACCATCTTTCTTTTTGACAAAGAAAAAGGAGGTGGCTTGGGGGGAATTTGAAGGGTGGATTTTCCCTGCTTTGAGGTTTTCTTCTAGGAAGGTTTCAGCAGTGGCTTTCTTTTCCAGGGAGAGGGGGTAAAGTTTGCCTATCTTTGTGGTGAAGGAGTTGTCTAGATTGATCATGTGATCATAAGGTCAACTTGGAGGCACATGGTTGGTCACTTCTTTGGAGAAAACAGAGGAGAAAGTTGAGTATTCAGGTGGGAGAGTCACTTTCAGCTTGGCTTTCTCAGCAGCCATGGCTAACTCCATGGATGTAGTGAGTTTAGCAATGGTGGCAGCAGGAACAAAGCAAGATCCATAACAGATGATTCAGTTGAGGATTTGGTTGTCATTAGTGCACAAGAGGTACTGCACTTCAGTCTCTCTTTTCATATAGTTGTAGAGTTGTTTGTCCCAGATGGCATTGATGTGTACATGATGAGGGGGTCGGGTGGTTTGGCATGGGCATGGTACAGGTCATTGGACTGGTCAAAGTCAAGGAGAATAGATGATTCACAACAGGTCCAGTTGATAGTAGGATTTGTCTGTTTTAACCAGGGGAGTCCAAGGATCACCTTTGCCACAGTTGAGGATGTAGAAAGTAGTACAATGTGCAAGTTGTTGGATGGAAACATGGAGGGTGGTAGAGAAATGGATGAGTCTGTTCTTGTTTGTAGACTGGTCAATATTTCAAACAGTGATGGGGGAGGGAAGTCATTCTTTCAGAATATGATGTTTCTGGACAAAGTTCCAGTCAATATAAGAGATTTGTGCCCCAGAATCAATGAGGGTGCAAATTCCAATGGCTTTTAAGTATGACAGCTCAACAATTTTGATGGGGATTTGCATAGATTGCTTTGCAATCAACAATACAAGTACAGAGGTGCATGTAAAAGAGGGAGAGCCTTACATTGGGGAAGGTCTCCTTTCTAAAAATTCTCATTGGGTAGGGTGAAGGAGATCCTTGTTATGGTTTCTTCTTTGTCATTGTCTTTGACTTCCACTATCTTGGAAATTTCTTCAACTTTCCTTACTTTCCTTTCTCTGGTTTTCTTTGGCTGGGAGGAAGGGAAATAAGAACAATCACCAGAGAGGTGTCCAGGTTTCAGCAGCAGAAGCAAAGTCCTTTGGAGATGCAATGCTTTCATTCCTCAGGGGTCATTTTGGATACTTTGACAGTGTCAATATCCATGGCATTGGGATCTTTTTGTGGATGGGAAGAGGAGGAAGGGGAGGTGAACATATGATAGGGGAGACTGGTTTTGGCTTGTTTTGCCATGTCATCTGCTCTTTCTCATTGCATAAGAAAGTGGGTGGCTTTGATATACCAATCATGATCTTAGTGAGGACAGTATCCATGGACATGATTTGACACATGAGTTTGACATAAATACCAGTAGAGAAGTATCAAATAAGGACATTTTGGTCAGTGATTCCACTGATCTGGATGTGGTTACAGAATTCAGGGATATACTTAGTGAGGTCAAAAAGGGAGGGCTTTCCTTTCCTTTTTATAGTGGAGAGCCAGGTGATGGAAAGGACAGCAGTATTTTTGTGCTCAAAGGTGGTGTTGAATGCTGTGATGAAATCCTCAAATTTCCCAAAGCTATTGTTGTTTGTGAGGGCCTTTTTCCTAAAAGATGAGGCCCAGGTGAGGGTGGCTCCCTTGATTATATATGAGAGAGCAAAGGCAATTCTCTTGGCATCAGTGGTGTAGACTTCTTCATTTACAAGGAGGTAGGTGTGGATGGAGTCCAGCCATATTGTTGCTTTGGTGTAGTTGCCATTGAAGTATTCAGGGGTACCAATCCTGAGTTCAACCAGTTTTGAGGTCATGGTGGAATGTTGTGGGGGGCAGAAAGGGGGAAGTGGGTGTGAAGGGGTGAACTGGCAAGGGGGAAGGGGGACTGAGGGAGGTTGGGAATGGTCTGGTTGTGATGGAAGTGGGGGAAGGTGGTGTGGGTACTCTAGGAATGGTGATGACTGTGGAAAAGTCATGGACTAAGGTGAGAGTTTCCTTTTGTTCAAGGGAGTCAGGAAGAGGGAGGTTGAGGTTGAGGTCCTTGTCTGAGTGTTCTGTGGAGGTAGGGGAGGGGGAAGAATCTGAGAGGAGGTCTGGGTGATTTGATTGATAAGAGCATAGCAATGCCTGCTCTAGGGCCAAGGGTGTCTGGGAAGAAATGATGGGAACTACAATGATGGTAGCTCAAAAAGAGGAGCTTAGTCCTTTTGTTATGCTTGGTCCAGGTAGGAATGAGTGTAGGCTCAAGAACTAAGGGCAAGGTCAAAGGTTCAAAGGGTATAGGCAAGATACTTGCTGGAGAGTCAAGGGTTCAGTCAACAATAAGGTCAATGAGTTTCAAAGAGTCATCCAATGAGAAAGTTGATGAAAAGGTTCTGAGGAGTTCAAAGAGAGCAAGCTAGGATTGAGCAGGACTAAGCTAGGGATACATTGAGTGTGGTCTGAGGCTTAAGTTTTGGGAATAAATCCAAATGCGAAGGGACAAAGGAATAAGAACCTCTGGTGGGAACACTCACCAGGTATTGATGCAATGATAGTTTAGCAATCAAGTAGTGATATTGAAGTAGGATTGATAGAGTGATAGAACATTGTGTGAATTGCTTGAGGGAAAGAGGTGTGCTGTAAGGCAACCTTTATATACATGCTGGAGTATCTACTTATAGATAAGTTGTAGAATGTACTACTGAATTCTACAAAGTTCTTCAGCATTCTGTTTGGCAGTATCTATAAGCTATTGTAGAGTATCAAATAAGCATTATGAAGAGGATTTCAAATATCAATAAACATATGATTGATATTTGAAATATGATGAGAGTAAAGATCTAGACTGTTAGATAATATTCCTAGACTCTTCTTCTTAGATCTAAAGTATCTAGACTGTGAGTCACACTTGTGAGTCACACTCTATTAATGTAGGTCACACTACTAGAATATGAATTATATTCATATTCTCAACATTAAGTACTGCAAGAATGGAAGGTTATGGAACATCATAGAAGGTTTATGACTAAGTGAGGTAAAGATAGAATGTTCCATGAGAAGAAATGAGGCAAAGATAACAAGAATAAAGGATGGAAATGAAAGGTCTGATGAACACATTGTATGTTCTAGAGCACTCTAAGAAAAGAAAAGAATACCAGATTGGGCCAACCTATTGTACAAGTGGAACATAACATCCCCAATGTGGAATTCACACCCAATCATTTCCCTCACTCTACCACAGGAAAATCTCCATTCTTTCTCATGATGGGCTATGAACTCCACCCCCTCCCCATGGTTTTTTTTGAATCATGGTTACCAGCACAGAACAATGCCTTAAGGAACTCTTGGCTGCCCACAATGAAGCACTAGCTGCACATGATCTTGCATGCCAGCTTATGAAATCCAGGTATCATGGGAAATTCATTCCATTTGCTAAAGGAGATACATAAGGTCTGGCTCAATGCCAAAAACCTTAAACAAAATGTCATCACCTCTAAATTCTCTGCCAAACAAGAAGGTCCCTTCACCATCACTGAAGTTCTTTTCCTGGTCACCTACCAACTATGGCTCCTTCATACCTGGAAAATTCACAACATCTTCCATGCTTCACTGCTCTCCAAATACCATGAGAGTGACATACACAGCCCCAACTTCCCAGCTCCTCCACTGAATCTGATCAGAGGGGAAGAAGAGTACAAAATAGAAAAGATCATCAAACACTGTGGCAACCCTTCCCAGAGGCAGTACCTAGTCTGGTGGAAAGGCTATCCTTCTGAAGATGACTCATGGCTCCCAGAAAAAGACTTGAAACACACACAGGACATCCTGTCTGACTATAAAAGACTTCATACTGCCACCTTCTCTTCATCATCAAAATCATTGAAATCATCTAAACACACTTGCACCTCTCATGAAGACCTTAGAACCATGTCTGCCACCTCCCCCATCTCAGTCTCCTCTGCCTCACCCACTCCCCCTCCTGCTAGCTCCCCCTCCACCTCCTCCATTATTCCCCCATCAGCTGCTACCACCATTGAGGATCAAATCCTCAACATTGCTCTTCACATCCCTGACACCATCCTCAATGACCTCACTATCCCCACCATCCAACTGTCCACTCCCCCAACTTCTACCCCCACATTGCCCCCTGGTCTCCCAGTCTGCCCTCCACTTCCACCTAGCATTCCTGTCCATGTCCACCACATCAGTCACCCCAACCACCATATCCTCTTCACTTGGGTACTCTGTTAGGAGGCCCCCAGAATCACCTTAGAACATCACCAGGCATACATAATGTCTCCAGAAATCATCTCCACCATCAAAATTTTCAACAAAACATTCTCCTTAAACTGCACACACTCTCTCACCTACTGATCCACTGACACCCCCCTCTGGACTATCATTGGGCACTTAAGGGAGAAATCCCTCAATAACTCTACCACCTTGGGTTCAGTCATATTTTTGAACATATCCTCCCTTATGACACCATTGCTGAAGTGATTACCAGCATTGCCCTCAACCTCACTGCAGATGAGCAAAGGGCCTATCTTTATGGCCATCCTGCTTTCATCCCCCATATTCCCCCATCCCTCATTGACTTTATTGTTCCCACCACTCCTTTTTGTTGTGCTAACACTCCCCACCCCAACCAGGAGAATGTTCCTCCTGTTGCCACCAACTTCCAACCCCACCACATCCCTACCAGCTTACAAGCTGCAGTCATGCTCATGGAGTTATCCAGGAACAACACCCTCACATGCCACCTCCACCTGGTTAGATCATCCACCCCAAACCCTCATGACAACTACATATGCCCTGTCTGACTCAGGAGCAACTACCAACTGGGACAAAGCCCCAGTGCCCCCTCCCCCATCCACCAATGCCTCCTGCAGCAACAAATATCAACACCTTGGCCACAAAAACCCTCAACTGCCACTGCCACCATTGCAACTATTGCCATTGATGTGCACCAGGGCACACTTGCTGTTCTTGCCCATGCCACCCTTGTCCTCAGTGTGCCAATCCTTGGGGAGCTGACCCTGACAACCTTCCAATCATCAACCACTGTGGATGTGAAAAATGCAGTTCCCTTTACAGCCACAACATTAGATGTAATGATTGCTACACTGGCTGGCAGGACAATGGTTGGGGGGATGAGGATGCCTGGAACCAGAATGACAACATCCACAATGAAGACATCACCTTTGATTAATGTGAATCCAGGGGCTTCACCATACAAAAGGGGTAATGTTATGATTCACCAATCTCCCCTATCTTTTCATTCTTTGTTACCTTACAATCCTTCACAGTCTTCTTTTGATTCTTTATCTATGTGATATGGTAACATTGACATCCCACCATGTTCTAGACTTCACTGTATCTGTTTACATTTTCTTTCTATTTTTACTTAGAAATCTATGATCTTTTACTATGCTTTTCCACTTGCACAGCCCATGCTATTTATTTCTCTCTTTTCTCATCATCATTCATATAGCCTCTGATCACAGCACCTTTGCATAGGTTAGCATAGGATTATACTTAGATCACACAGCCCTATGGCTGTCCTCTGACTCCTGGTGACTCAGTATGACTGGAACCTAGTAGTATAAATACTGATCACTCATGTACTGTATTTTCCAAAGCAATTCCTACCTTATGTTTTTGCCTTCAACCTCTAGTCCTCCTCTGAGTTCACCCCTAAGCTTGGCCTTAGTGCCTCCTCATCATTGTCCTTGCCTTTGTTCACCTAGAACTTCTGTGATCCATCTAGGAGATCCTTGATGTCATCTGATGTAACTCCAAACCTTTGTCCACCAGAGCCCTCACCCCTTCATTTCCAGAGTCCTTGACTTACATCAGTATGTAACCAATAGCCCCTGTCCTTGACCTAGATGATTATCATTAGGTCTATGCTTGTCCCTACCTGGGCCAAGTGTAACAGAGTGTCAATGGAGGAATTTCAGAGGTGGGCAATGTTTATTGACATACAAGGTGTTGATAAAACAATGTGTCAAACTGGAATCCACTAAAGCTAGTACAGGGGGAAAGGCATGGTTGGAGAGGAGGATGGAAGGTGTGAGGATGTTGGATGGGATTTGAGAGAGTGAACACATTGAGGTGGATTTCCATAAGCATGTGAGTGGAATCAACACAGTCTCCAGTTTGTACAGTGGTCTGGGGACTGCTGACTAATTTTTTGGCTTCTTGGCCTTGGCAGGAGCAGAGGTTGGAGTGATCATGGTTGCTCTTGCCCTTGCCTTAGAGGTCCTTGAGTTCAACTTAGGGCATTCTGTTATGATCGGTGATACCCCCTTATCTTTTCTTTTCATGTTACATAATAATATCTCTCAGCCTTCTTTTGATTCTTTCACTATGTGACATGGTAACATTAATCTCCCTTCACATTCTTGACTTTACCATGTCTATTTATGCTTATTATCTATTTTTACATAGAGATCTCTGATCCCATTCCTATGTGTTTCCCTTCGTGCAGCCCACACTATTTATTACTCTCATTTTCCCATCATTACTCATAGCCTTTGATCGCAGCACCTCTGCACAGTTTTGCATTGGACTATACTTAGTTTATGTAGCCTTAGGGCTATCCATTGACTCAGGTGACTCAGTATGACTGGCACTTCATAGTATAAATACTGGCCATTCATGTACAGTAAAACTCCAAGCAATTCCTACCTTAGATTTTCACCTTCACCTCTCTAGTCCTCCTCTGAGCTCATCCCTAAGTTGGCCTTAGTGCCTCCTCCTCATTGTCCTTAGTCCTCACCACCCAGAACCTCTGTGATCCTTCTGGGAGATCCTTGACGTCATCTGATGTAAGAACATGCCCTCATCCACTGCAACCCTTAGTCTTCATTTCCAGAGTCCCTGACTTATGTCAGTATGTAACCTGTAACCCCTGTCCTTGACCTAGGCAATTATCATTAGGTCTATGCTTGTCCCTATCCAGGCCAAGTGTAACACATTCCTTCATATTGTAACCAGGCTGGCCACAGAACAAGCAAAGGGTGTTCTTGAAATGGTGTTGATGCTCTTCTTCTGTAAGCTTGCTGTCCTTCCCTAAGTGGGATGGAGTTTTAGAGGTGGTAGATACCTTGCCAGAGGTAGAAGATGTAGCCAGCTTGGCAGAATGAGTGAAGGAGAAGGATGAGGAGGATGGAGTTGTTCATTTGGTGGTGGCAGATGAGGATGAGGATAAGGATGATGAAGGCTTCTCCTTTTGGCAAGAGACTTCAGACCTTCACTTCCAATACTGTGTGTCAACAGTTTGAGGAAGGAGGTCAAAATCCTGAAGTGTGGTTGGTTTGCCAACACAGGAGATCTCATCCTTGATACAATCTGGAAGACTGTTGTAATAGATGTGGTGGAGTGTACCTCTACCATAACCACAGACCTGTGAGGCCTGACAGTTAAACTTGACAACATACTTGTTGATCTAACTCCTGTCTTTCATTGTCAACTGATTGAGCTGGTGCTCAGCATCTCCAATAGGGTCATACAGATCAAAGTTTGCATAGAGCTTGGTAATAAACTTGTCATAGTCATCCATCCAGATGGGGTAGAGTAGGGGGTTGGAGTTCAACAGGTTGGGCTCAAACCATTCCAGGGCTATTCCCTTCAGGTAGGACTGCACAAAGCCTACTTTAACATGGTCCATACAGAAAGCCTTAGAATGATCTTGGAAGTTCAATTCACATTGCACGAGGAAGGCATGGAGCTTGCAAAAGTCCATTCATCAATCATGTCAGGCTCACAGACTTGAGTGGAAGAGGAGTCACAGTCCATTGTTTGCACCTGAGCAAGGGTTTGGATGGCTTGTACCAGAGCCACAAGAGCAGCACCATTGGAATCTGTAGGTGATGCAGGCCAATTGCTGGAAGAGGAGGGATTTCCTCAGGAAGGGGAGATAGGTGCAGAGAGGAGTCCAGTGAGGGGTCTGGTGAGCCACCTCCATCAGGACCATATCTAAGTTCAACTTATTGTCTGCAGAAGAAAGTCCTCTGGAAGGTTGAGCATGATGTCCAGATAAGCATAGAAGTGTGGCTGTCTTCCTCATCAGAAATCTCATGAGGGGATGCAGTGCATCCTTTTCCAAGAAACAGCCAGATCAGAGTACAAGAATTGCAGGCAGAGAACAAGATCAACTCAGTGCCTTGATGCAGGAGTCCTATGCCACCAGGTATGCTGGGTCCAGGCACAAGGGGTTGTGCCAAAGCATGAGCCTGAGGGTGAGAGAACATGAGCAAGAGTCGGCAAGCACATAAAAGGAGAGTGTGAGTATACTGTCAAGTCTGCTTCCTCCACTCATCAATGGAGGTTGGATGTAGGTCAGAAAAGTGGAGGGTTGGGATCCTGGGCAAAACCAGGTTGGAGGGGTGAGAGCATCTGCTTCATGTTACAGCCTATACTCTTGTGTGATCTAGGCTCTTATATTTCAGAGGGCAGGCTGTTACACTTGGCCCAGGTAGAGACAAGCATAGACCTTGCAGTAATTGCCTAGGTCAAGGACAGGAGTCATAGGTTACATACTGATGTAAGTTAGGGACTTCTGGAAGTGGAGACAAAGGTTCCAGTGGATGAAGGTTCAAGGGTTATATCAGATGATGTCAAGGATTGCCAGAAGGATCACAGAGAGTCCAGGTAGACAAAGGACAAGGACAATGAGGAGGAGGCACTAAGGCCAATCTTAGGAAGGACTCAGAGGACAGAGGAGGTGAAGGTGAAAACCTAAGGTAGGAATTGCTTAGAGAATACTGTACATGGATGGCCAGTATTTATACTATGAAGTGCTAGTCATAACAAGTCACCTGGAGTCAGAGGATAGCCATAAGGCTACATATGTGAACTAAGTATAAACCTATGTGAAGGTGCTGCAATCTTTGGCTATATGAATGATGATGGGAAAGTAAAAGAGTAAATAGCACAGGCTGCACAAGTGGAAATGCATAGGAAAGTGATCAGAGATTTCTATATAAAAATACAGTGGCTCAAATAAGTGTTCCAATGTTGGAGCATTTTGGAATGATGTGACATTTACAGAAAACCCAAAATACATCAGCTCTAACTCTTGCAGGGTTATAAATGGCCCTAACAATTGCCCTGAAGATGAGCCATTAGTCATATGATTTAGTTGCCATGAGATTGAATACTGTAACCATTTCAAAATGATATGTCATTGGGACACTTATATGATGTAATTAGTCATCATTTGGTATAAAACATAATGTTCTGATTCAGATGCTATGCTTCAACCCTGTCTCATTATGTAACTTATATACCCTTGAGCACTATAAACAGCAGGAATACCACCCAGCTAACCCTACTTCACCATAAAGCCCATTTTTGCCTCTACTAGAGCCAATATCCTATTTCTCTCTAAATCTGGCCTTTCTGCTAGGAGAATATGCTTCCAAACTGGTCCAGGGAAGTACACTGTAGCCAGGGTTATCAGAGAGATTAAAACATCAAATTAGACCCTTCTTCCAATCTTTTCCCTATTGACAGAAGGAGAATTGTCTCAAATATTACCTCTGGCAAGGTTGAAAATGCTGTCCAAGAAACCCATCTCATCAATTCTACCCTCTCCTTTCCTGTCTCTTCTCAAACTGTTCACAATGTGCCAAAATCTGCATCTCTAAAGGCTGTACCCAAGCAAAAGAAACCACTCTTATCTGTTAGGCATAGGAAACATACTGTATGTTGGCTTTGCTCTTAAGCACCAACACTGGACTGTGGAGGACTGAACTAAGGTAATTTGGTCAGATGAGATAAAGCTGAACAGGATTGGATCAGATGAAAGGAAGTGTATGTTAAAAATGACAGGAAAACCTTTAGGAGGTACAGGGAACAGTAAAGTTTGGAGGTTTCTTGATGGTTTGGGCATGCATAGGCTAGAATAGAGTGGGAATTCTTGCAGATGTGGAAGGGAGAATGAATGCTACATAGTATGTCTCTGTTTTGGAGGATAATCTGCTTCCTACTATGGAAGTTTTTGAAATCCCTAAAGAAAGCATTATTCTTCAACAAGGGAATGACTCCAAGCACATCTCTAAAATGGCCCAGGGGTGGCTAAAATCTCAAGGTATTGAGGTTCTTGATTGGCAGCATAATTTCCAGAGCCTGATCCAATTGAACATCTCTGGCAAATCCTCAAAAAAAAAAAGCTTAACAACTATACAATACCACAAAGAGGGATTTGAGAGCTTTTGAAAAAGATTGATGTGGAATTGGGGAAGATAGAGGTTGAGGGTGTCAAAGATTGATAGAAAGCATGCCTAGAAGACTAGAGGCAGTGTGATAAAGGCAAAGGGAGGGCATACAAAGTACTAAAATTGTAGAATAGAAATCTTGCTCAAATAAGTGTCCCAATGACATGTCATTTTGAAATGGTTATATCTCAATCCCATGGCAACAACATCACATGACTAAGGGCTCATCTTCATGAAAGGGATCAGGGCTATTGATGGCTCTGCAAGTGTTAGAGCTAACACATTTTGATTCCTTTACAAATGTCAAGTCTTTCCAAAATGCCCCAACATTGGGACACTTATTTAAGCCACTGTATATCAAATCTGTGGTAGCACAATGCTACATGGAAGATATAAAGCCTTTGGCCATCCAAATGAATCTAAGCACCCAACTCTTGAAATCTCAGTTGCCTACTAGCACTAGCAGAGCTGTCAATACAGTGGGGTGCAAAACCATTGCAATAACTAACCCTTGTGCAGTGCATGAAGTGCACTGTAGAAAGAAAACATAAATAGACATGGCAAAGTCTAGAGTGTGATGGGATGTCAATGTTACCATGTTACATAGTTAGAGAATCAAAAGAGGACTGAGACAGAGAGTAAGGTAGCAAAGAAAGAAAGATAGGGGTTCCTGATGAATCATAACACAGGCAAAGATTGATCACTACAGTAGTTGGTAGACTACTGCAGTGGAGGTGATTGAAGTTGGATGAGGGAGAGAGAGAGAGAGGGAGGGAGAGGGAGAGAGAACAAAGGGGGACAAGTGAAGGGGCAGATAAATTTGATACTCAAATTGAAGAACTAGTCCCCAGCAACTATGAACTTAAATATATGGAAGAAGACTATACTACAGGAATGTGGAGACAAAGAGGTAATGGAAGTGCACAGTCCCATGTGGTGCTACATTCCAATGACATACTTTGTGATGGCAACCAGGGTTGATGGTGGAATGGAGAGGGTTCTCCCTGAGGGTCATTGATGGTGACCAATACTAAGGTGTAATCAGTCAGGGTGGGACTGTTATGTGACTGATCAGAGATGGGGATGTGGAAGTGAGGTTGGAGATAGGCAGGGGTGAGGGGACAGAATGCCCAAGGGACAGATAGACAGCAGAGGGGATGGAGGAACAAGGAGTTGGTCAGTGGATGGCACAGGACATGACACATAAACTGAGTCACCCACTGAGCTATCCAATATGACTTTAAACATTCCTATGGGGACAACTTCATCCAAAAATTCACCATTGCTACAGAACTTGCCATCCAAGCAAATGATATCAAACCAACTGTCACCTTTCCACCAGAAGATGAAGAATTCAAGGAAGTATTCTCTGAAAATGCTGCCTATCACCTTCCTCTATCCAAATCCTATGATCATGAAATCAACCTTGATAACACTTTTATTATAAAAATCACCAAGATTTGCCCTCTTACCCCCTGAGGAGAAAATCATGGTGGAAGAATTCATTGAAGAGAACCTCAAATCTGGCAAGATTCACCCATCTTGGTCATTCCAAGCCTTCCCAATCTTCTTTAATAAAAAGAAGGATGAAGGACTTCTTTCCTACCAAGATTAATGATATCTCAACAAACATACCATCAAAGATGCCTACCCCTTATCCTTAATATCCAACTTTATCAATAAATTAAAAGATGTCAAAGTCTTCACTAAATTCAATGTCTGATGGGGATACAACAATGTCCAAATTAAAGACAGACACCAATGAAAAGCAGCCTTTATCACTTACTGTACAAGAGCCTCTTCAAACCCATGGTCATGTTCTTTGGGCAATCCAACTCTCCTCTACTCTCCAATGATCTGTGAATGACTCCTTTCAAGACATAATTGCCAAAGGATGGCTTATCATCTACATGGATAGCCTCTTGATCTTCTCTCCTGACCACAAAATTCACATCAAATACACCTGCTGTGTTCTCCAGCACATGAAAGAACTTGACCTTCATTTCAAACTGGAGAAATGCAAATTTGCCACCTCTGAAGTTGAATACTTTGGAATGATCATCAAACCAGGAACTTTGGCTATGGATTCTGTCAAGCTGGACAGAATCCAGAAATGGTCCACCACTACCAAAGTCAAAGATGTATGATCATTTCTAGGATTTGTCAATTTCTACAGACATTTCATCCCCAACTACTTGAATCTTGCTCAACCTGTCCTCAACCTCACCCAGAAAAACCAGGATTAGGACTGGTCCCCAGACTGCAACAAAGCCTTTCAAATTCCAAAGGCTAAATTCCTTAAACAATCCATTTTTTGCTTCCCTGACCTTAGTAAATCCTTCACCATTGCTACCAATGTCTTCAAACACAGTACATATGCAGGAATATTCTCCTTCAGACAGATGAAAATGGAGACTGGGCACCCTGCTCCTGCCTCTCCCAATCATTCTCTCCTACTAAATGAAATTATGGCATTTATGATCAAGAACTTCTCACCATCATTTATGCCCTCAAAATGTGAAAACACTACCTCCAAGGACACCCCACCCCAGTTCAAGTCTTCACCAACCATAAGAATCTGATGTATTTCAAACAACTTTAAAACTTTAATTGACACCAGGCCCAATGGCTTCTTGATCTCACTGACTTCAATCTCCACTTAATTCATGTGGCAAGCAAGGACTTGGCTAACCCCAATGCCCTCTCTTACTGGCCCAACTTTGTCCTTGATGATGAACAGGACAATCATGATGTCACACTCCTTCCTCCCTTCCTATTTGTCAATATGATTGATACTACCTTGACTGATAAGCTTTTTTTGTCCTCCACCTCCAACCCCCTTGTCCTGAAATCCATTCAAAACCTCAACATTGAGATACTGTCCCAACTCCACACCAGACTCTCTGACTAGAAATACAATATCAGTATCCTTATCTACCATAACCAGGTTTGTGTTCCTGATGACCTGGAATTTTGCTGATCAATTGTGGCATGCCACCATGCCCACACCTCTGCCAGACACCCCAGATACATATCTCAAAGCTTGCCAACTTGTCACTTCTGAATTCTGATGGCCAGGTCTTGCTGCTTTCATCCAAAAACATGTTGAAGGGTGTCTTCATTGTCAACATGCTAAGGCCAACACACACCCTACCTTCTTGCCCCCATTCTCCATTCCCTCCAGGTCCTCTTACCTCTTTCAACAAATTTCCTGCAATCTCATCACTGACCTCCCCCTTTCTGATGGCTTTGATTCCTTATTGGTTGTGGTTGACCACAGGCTTACAAAAGGGGTAATTTTGTATCCAACCAAGAAAACTGCCACAGCTAAAAGAATTGCTACCCTCTTTCTCAACAAAGTCTGGAAACAGTTTGGACTTTACAACAAAATTATCTTGGATTATGGACTGCAATTCACATCAGCCTTTACAAAAGAAGTTGGAAAACTCCTTGGTTGTGATTTTCCCTCAGCATCACATACCACCCCCAAACAGGTGGTGAAACTGAACACATCAACCAGGAGGTTGAAACATACCTTCAGATCTATTGTAGTAACAACCCAATATCCTGGGTTGGGTACATTACCAATGTGGAGTTCATATACAATCATCATCCTCACTTGGGTTGGAAATCAGCAGTAATGGGGGGAATGTTCTCCTGGTTGGGATGGGGGGTGTTGGGGTGATGAAAAGGAGTGATGGGGATGATGAAGTCGACTAGGGATGTGGGTATACAAGGGGTGAATGCTGGATGACCATAGAGGTAGACATGTCATTTGTCAGCTATGAGATTGAGGACAATGCTGGTAATAACATTGGCAATAGTGCCATAGGGGAGGATGTGTTTGATCATATGACCAAATCTGAGATGGTAAAGGTTGTTGAGGGATTTCTCCCTTAGGTGACCAAGGTAGGTGAGGGAGAGGGTGTGAATGAGGGAGAAAGTTTTGTCAAAGATTTTGATGGCAGAGGTTATTTCAGAGGACATGGATATAGGCCTGATGATGTTCCAGGGTGATTCTAGGGGCTTCCTGGGAGAGTACCCAGGTAAAAAGGATGTGGCAGTTGGGGCAACTGAGGCAGTGGATGTGGACAAGGACAGTAGAAGGAAATGGAGGGGCAAACTGGAAGTCCAGGAGGAGATGTGGAAGTAGAAGTTGGGGGAGTAGGTGGTTGGATAGTGGGGGTGGCAAGGTCATCAAGAACAGTGTCAGGGATACAAAGGGTAATGTGGAGGATTTGATCCTCAATGGCAGTATAGCAGATGAGGGTGGGACTGGGGAACTGGATGGGGAGCTGATGAGAGGGGGAGTGGATGTGGTAGAGAAAACAGACATGGGAGAGGAAACAGACATGGTTTCTATGGTTTGGAAGAAGGGGTGTGAGTGCATTTGGATGATTTTGATGATGATGGGAAGGCAGTGGCATGGAGTTTTTATAATCTGAGAGAATATCCTGTGCATGTTTCAAATCTTTTTCTGGAAGCCATGAGTCATCTTCAGGAGGATAGCCTTTCCATCAGACAAGGTAATGCCTGTGAGAGGGGTTGCCATGGTGCTTGATGATATTTTCTATTTCATATTCCTCTTCTCCTCTGATCAATCTGGTGGAGGGGCTGGGAAGTTGGGGCTGTGTATGTCATTCTCATGGTAGTGAGAGAGCAGTGAGGTGTGGAAGATATTGTGAATTTTCCAGGTATGAGGGAGCCATAGTTGGTAGGTAACTGGGGAGAGGACTTTGGTGATGGTGAAGGACCCTTCTTGTTTGGCAGAGAACTTAGGGGTGATGATGTTTTGCTTAAGGTTTTTGGCATTGAGCCCAACCTTATCTCCTTTAGCAAACAGAATGAATTTCCCATGGTAACTGGATTTCATAAGTTGACATGCAAGATCATGTGCAGCCAGTACTTCATTGCAGGCAGCCAAGAGTTCCTTGATGCATTGTTCCAGTGCTGGTAACTATGATTCAGAAATAACCATGGGGAGGGGATGAGGTTCATAGCCCATCATGAGAAAGAACAGGGATTTTCTGGTGACAGAGTGAGGGCAATGATTGTGTATGAACTCCACATTGGTAATATGCTCAGCCCATGATGTTGGGTTGTTGCCACAAAAGATCCAAAGGTACATTTCAACCTCTTGGTTGACTTGTTCTGTCTCACCATCCATTTGGGGATGGTAGGCAGTGCTGAGGGAAAGATTGTAACCAAGGAGTTTTCCAAGTTCTTTGGTGAAGGCTGAAGCAAATTGAAGTCTGTGATCTGAGATAATTTTGTCATATAGGCCAAACCATTTCCAGACTTTGTTGAGAAAGTGGATAGCAACTCCCTCAGCTGTGGCAGTTTTCTTGGTTGGGCACAAAATTGCCCCCTTTGTAAGCCCAAGGTCAACCACAACCAATAAAGAGTCAAAACCATCAGAAGGGGGGAGATTGGTGATGAGATCACATGAGATTTGTTGGAATGGATGGGTGAAAGTAGAGGGAATGGGGAGTGATGGAGGAGTGGTGGAATGAGTATCTGCCTTGACATGTTGGCAATGAATACAGCCTTCAACATATGTATTTGTGGATGAAGGTGGCAAGGCCCAGCCACCAAGATTCCAATGCAACTTGTTGTTGAGTTTTTAGATAGCCAGGGTGGCCCACAGAGGTGTGGGAGTGGTGGCATGCCACAATGGAATATCATAATTCTAGATCATTAGGAACATAGACCAGTTTTGGTAAGTCAGGATACTGGCATCATATTTCCAGTCAGAGAGTCAAGATCGAAGTTGGGAGGGTACTTCTCTGGATTTTGAAGGGAATTCAAGATGAGAGGATTGGTGGCAGAGGAAGATTGGAGTTTATCAGAGAAGGCAATATTGATCATGTTGACAAACAGGGAAGGGGAAAGAAGGGTGACATCATGATTGTCTTGTTCATCATCAGGAACAAGATCAGGGCAGTGAAAGAGGGTGTCAGGGCTGGCTAAATCCTTTCTGGCAACATGAATTAACCAAAGATCAAAGTTGGTGAGATCAAGAAGCCATTGTGCTTGTCTTCTGTTAAGGTTTTGAGGTTGTTTGAAATACATTAAGTTCTTATGGTCAGTAAAAACTTGAATGGGGGTGGGGTGTCCTCAGAGGTAGTGCTTCTACATTTTGAGGATGCAGAGATGGCAAGGAGTTCTCAATCATAGATGTCATAGTTTTGTTCAGTGGGGGAGAAAGATTGGGAAAGGTAGGAGCAGGGTTTCCAATTCCCATTTTTGTCAGTTTGAAGAAGGATGCCTCCAGATGCATATTTGGAGGTGTCAGTGGTGATAGTGAAGTATAAGACATATAACATCATTAGTATAATACTGGTCATACTTAAGATCACATGTGACATGAACTGAGTTCAATTCACAATGATATGTAAAGTACAAAGATATTACATATGTGGACTGTCCTACAGACAGCCCACTATTTAAGTAACTAAAATTTTAGTCCTTGGCACATGTGATAAGCAATCACATGCACTGTATGATCTATGACACTAACAACCATCTCTTGACATTCATTGTAATCACACAGTGCATAGCACCTTTTTGCTTATGGGCCATTAGCCCCTGTCTCCTATACACATTGGGCCTTCAGTCTGTTTACCTGTTTATTGGCCATTAGGCCCTTACACCCTCCCCTTTTTATGAGCTGATGAATGGCTCAGAACAGAACTGGGAAGTGGGAGAAAATGGATATATATATTGTTTGGGAATGTAATGAAATTCAAAATTCAAAAGGAACAAAAGAAACTGTCTGTGTAGATACAACCAAGAAAACATGAGGGGTGTTTAATCCCTCTCACAGACAAGACACAGTGGGGTTATGTCCACCCAGAATGATGCCACAATGCTCACATATGGGATGGGTTCTTGTCCATGGAGACCTCACCCTCCTTGGCAGAGTCAGGATGAGATGGTTGGGTCCCTTCTGGGCCTGAACAGACAGAGGGCACATCATATTGTCTGACCACATTGATGAACTGATTCTGATCAGTCATTTCAACATTGATGTTACCATCAAGTCACACTGAGGGAATCTCCCCAAACAACACCCTGAGGATCACTGCTTGTTGCTCATACCATTCAAGCATTTGAGAAGACATCTCACCATCAAATGGCAGTGCCAAGTCCACACATATGGGGGTGAAAGATCACATGGACCATAGGGTCATTGAAGTTTCCTCCACTTTCAACAAGGTCGAGCATCTCACCAGCAACAGCCCATGTCCAGGAGATAGCATCATCAGCATCATGGTATCCAACACCATTGGCTGTGAGGCATGCTGCAATCTTGTATGGACTGGTGGTCTTGGTGAATGTACCAATCCATGGGGAATGATGGCTGATAGTGGGCTCAAGCTCAGCCCAGCTAACAAGATCATGGTACTGCCCTGGTATGAGGAGGAGATAGACAAGACCTTGGATCCAGGTGGTCCAATTGCTGGTGGTTTGCTTCATTGGGGCAAGGTGCTCCATGAGGAGGAACCCACAGACACAACAGGCAAGTGGACAGCCTAACTCTGAGTCAGGGTCGTCCAGTGTGGTCAGGAGACCTAATACACTAGGGAATACCTTTCTTACCATGGAGATCAGGTTGTTATTCTGCACTCAGCTGATGAACTCAGTCCATTCATCAACCAAGGCATCAAGTGATGGGGCCTTGTGAGGCATTGTGGGTTTCTTCCCCATGAGGTGGATTGGATGGAGCTAAGCTCCAGAGGAGGATGAGGACTACATCCCAGTTGGTTGGTCTGAGATGCATAGGAGGAGCATCAGTGGTTCATTGTGAGCATGAGGGGGCTTAGTGTATGTGGATGGACCCAGCTGAGGGTCAGATGTGGCTGTTTCCACCCCAACTGGGTGGTCAGTGATGTGGGTGAGTAGAATGGGGGGAGCATCATCCCCAGAGCACAAGGGCTCCATTGCCTTGAAGGGGCCTTGGTTTGGGCTCTTGGCACCTCAGGGTTCCTCCCCTTTTTCTTGGTGATGCTTCTCATGTATCCCAACCTTCTTTTCCTTGTTCTTATCCATGCACCACTTGGGTGGCCTCCACACCCTCATGGCAGTGTGAATCACCTCATTCATTTTGAGGTTCTTCTGCTTTTGCCAGAGGTTGAGGTAGGTCATAAGACCTTGCACCTTCTTGACCAGTGGGGCCTTGCCCTCAAGCTCATCAGTGGTGGCTCAGAAGCACCTGCTCAGCTTGACTGCCAAATTGTAAAGTCATATGGGGCCCATGACCCTGTCTTGAATTTTGGTGTACAATGCCAGGCTTCATTTGGTTCCAATTGGAGGTGGTACCCCCAAATAGATATCTTGTTGCACCTTAGAGTGCATGGTGCCTTGAAAGGCATACAGGTTGTCCTCAATCCAGATGAAGAGGGTCTGCTCCCCCTGGGCATTGATACCCTTGCTGAGGATGAGTACCCCATTTGGTGTGAGTGACCAATTTGGCTTGGGAAACATGAACCCTTTGGTCTGTTTGAGCTCATTGAGTCACTCAAAGTCTTTGTCATCCTTCAGGATTTCTTCCATTGAAATGTCCTCATACAGGAGAACAACATCTCTTGGTGGTGGGGATTGAGCCTGCAGTTTCCCCTGGGCTTTGGCAGAGATAGCAGGCAGGGCCTGCAGGATGGGTGGAAGGATAGTAGAAAGGGCAGGGTCTGCCTGCTCCCTCCCTCCAATGAAAGAAGAAGATGGACCAAGGTCTGGCATGGATAGAACAGATGGACCAGCCAAAGGCCAGTCTGAGGCAGCAATGCCAACATGGAGCACCAGTTGCTCCTGAAGCAAGGTGGCATCATCCTCAGCCTTGTTGAGGAGTGAGCAGTAGTGGTCATGCTCCTCCATCAGACAGTCAATGTGGTCCATTCATTTGGTGTAGGACTGACAGTTGAGGTGGTGAGCCACCATGTCTGCCAATGAGGCAAAGACATCCCACATCTCCTCAGGATGTTGGAACATGGCTGTACCAAGATGCAAACCATAGTTGTAACATGACTGGCAAGACTGTGAGGCCTTGTGAGTGAGGAACAGGACCATCCCATGGACCTCCCAGTCAAAGCCACCAACATGCTGAGAGTGCCTCAAGTGCATGGCAGCCAGAGAGTCATGATGACACCATTTATCATGGGTTGATGTGCAGCAGTGACTTTCATCACAATCAGAGGAGAAGAATAACATGTCATGAGATACATCATGTTGCTGTTTAGGACATGAGGTCTTTTAACCCTGGTCATTGGATGTGGAGCCTGAAGGCTCCAATGGTGAGGGAGACAGTGAATGTGGTGGTGATGAGGGCATAGTGGGGTGATGATGGGGAAAGGAAGAGAGTGAGTGAGTGAAGTGGGTATGTGATATAATTAACTAAGTGGGGTATCAAATAAGTGAAAAGAATAAAGAAGGAAAGTGATCCATGATCTAGACTAGGAATGATACAGTAAGTCAAAGCACTACTATCATAAACCATATATGAACAAAAAAAAAATTAATTTTTTATAATGGTATTTGTTATTGTAGGTATATGTGTGGGACATTGTATCAATGCCACCACTTAGCAGGAGTGGCTAAGTCTTGCCATTCAGCTGCCCAGCAGGGCAATTGGCATGTCATCAGCACACCTTGGAGTTCAAGGTACCTGTCAAGGGCCTTAAGTTCCTCACAACTGGAGCTAGGCTCCCAAGGGGAATCACCCAGATTCCACTTCACCAGGAAGCTAAGTCACTTCCCTTTCCAATGGTGGGCAAGTATCTCATCCACTATCCATTCCTCATTGTTGGTGTTCCTGACATCATAAAATGCATGTACATGATGCCTTGGAAACAGCAAATCATCATTTGCTTCAAAGTGCTGTAGAAGTCTCACATGGAATGTTGGATGTATATGGTGTCTGGCCATCACCTCTGGGAGATCCAGAGTGTATGTGCTGCTGACAGCATCCACCTTCAGGACCTTCATAGGTTCAATGTATCTGGGGACAAGCTTACAAGCTTGCCCTTTTGGCATGGTCAGATTCTGTGTGGATAAGTACACCAGATCACCCACATGGAGGGGTTGACCCTCCCTGTGCTTCTTATTCATGTGGTATGTCTGTACCACCCTACTCTCAATGATGGTATTGTGTGCCATCTCC
>JBBPLE010000059.1:84199-104627 GCA_038089675.1 Boletales sp. KT-2023b
CATCTCCAGGTTTTGCAAAGCCTGCTGCACAAATGTGTGCACCCCTGGTGCAATGGAGGTTTTTCCTCCCTTGATAAGTTTCATAACCTTGGGCATATACCTGTAATTCAGCTTGAATGGTGCAAAGCCTGTTGAGCTGCTAATGCTCAAATTGATGGTGAATTCCACCATCAGCAGCTTTTCTGCCCAGTTCATCTGATCAGGCTGAACTGTTGCATGGAGCATCTGTATGATATTCTGGATGGCTCTTTCTGATGCACCATCTGTCTGCAGATAGAATGCCATCAACATGAGCAATTTTGCTCCCATCATGTGATGTAACTCATGCCAGAATGTTGATGCAAACTTTGCATCACAATCAGAGATGATTGTCTCAGGGAGTCCATGCAACTGCATGATCTCCTGCATGTATTTACATGCTAACTCCAATGCATGCATCATTATCATAATTGGTATTAAATGTACCATCAATGTCATTTGACACAGTACAACCCAAAGGTAATCATACCCTTGGCTTGGTGAGAATGGTTCCATGAAATCCATTGCAATTGATCCCCACAAGTGTTTTGGTGTGGGTAGACTATGTAGCAGTCCAACCAGTTGTTGATTGTTGACCTTGGTGGTCTGGCATGTTGGACATGTTCAGCAGAACTTGTTGACTTCTTGGCCAAGTTTCAGCCACCAGTACCATTGGTGGATATAATCCACCATTTACTGAGCACTGAAGTGCCCAAGCATTTTATGCACTTGATCTACAACCATGGTGATTAACTCATTGCCCTTATAATTACCATGCAAGGCTGGAAAGGAGATCATATGGATGTGCAACTTGATGTATGCACCCATGTTTGAAGTGAAAGGCCCATCAGCAATCTATATGGACAACTGTCTATGCTTCAGGTGGCAAAGCATCTGGAGCACCATGGCAGGATGAAGCACTTGGAACTCTGGTGGTATTGGCTCACAAATATGGTAGATAATAGTGTTATCTCCTCTTCTTTCATTCCTACTTCAAACATGCCTGCTGATCTACTCACAAAGGCACTATCCAGAGTTAAATCAGACATTTTTGTTCTTTGCTTGGACTTAACCCATTTCAGATGTTTTAGTTGATTTCACACAAATGCACACTCAAAGGTGTTGTGTGTTACAGTTGACATTGTGCATTTTGGTGTTTTAGTAGTTTTTTCTTATATAGTTGTTCAGCCACATTGTGGCACATTATCTGTGTTTGTTTACTGCATAGCTTTTATGTCAGAGTTCACTGTTTTTACTCTTCTCAGTTTTCCAACAGTGGACTCCAGGTATGTAGTACATACACTGCTCAATATATAAAATTTTTGATAGCTGCTCAAGTATAGCTGCTTGATAAGTTGTGCAGAAATGATGGAATCCACTTGCTCAACAGTTTTTCTCTTGTCTTGTTCCTCCAAGAAGATGAGTAGATGCATATGAGGTAGACCACATGCTTCTGATATTCAATGGTGTACACAAAGCCAGCCATTTTTTGAAAACAACCATCATAACTTCTTTTGAGTAATGCTTGCTGTTATGCATGAAAAACACTTGTGACTGTATCATGCCTATCCAAAGCTGTTTGACCTAAATGAAAAAAAAATAAATTTCAACAATAATGAACATTTTAAAGGATACATACCAGGTAAAAATTTTTGAGTTATTTTTGGCCAGCTACCATTGGCAGTCATGGTAAGAAAAAGATCAGGTTTCCTATATTTATGGCAAATCAAGGAGTCTTGGAATAACTGTTTCCTATACTGTAGCAAGGTCCCCCTTGTAAGTGGATGGCAGTATTATACTGTATAACCAACTTGATTCATATCATGTGCACCATCCTAACCTAAATATCCCATAAAGATCTTGCCTGATTTTTGTTTGAATGTCAGCAAGATAGGTAATATTACACTGATCAATAGATGCCCAGGCATCACAGATCAACTGTTGAAATAGCCTTCCTTCTTTGAATGGATTAGCTGGTTCCACATTTTCTGGATGTGTGAGGTTTATATGCATATCACAGGCTTTGGTAACTTTTTTAGATCAGTGTTGATGACCATTCTGTTGTGCAAGAGAATATTGAGATGCCAACCTGCTTTACCTTTTGGAAATAAAAGACCATAATGAAGGGGTAGGTAGGATGGATGAAGATTGCTGATTCAATGCAGGCCACCATCTTGAAAACACACAACAATATCATGTGCAGAAGCTTCTTCAGGAACAATGGCAGCTATCTCCTCCATAGTAGGCAAGTTGTACCTCCTATTACAACTTACTTGGACCCCCTATCTTTTCTTTCTTCATTACCTTATTCTTTTTCCCAGTCTTTTTTTGATTCTCTATTTATGCAACATGGTAACATTGACCTCCTGTCACATTCTAGACTTTGCCATGTCTATTTATGTTTTCTTTCTATTTTTACATAGAGATCTCTGATCATTTTTCTATGTGTTTCTACTTGCACAGCCTGTGCTATTTATGTGTTTCCTCACTTTCCCATCATCCTTCATATAGCCCTTGATCACACTCCTTTGCATAGGTTTATACTTAGATTGCATAGCCTTATGGCTATCCCCTGACTCTAGATGACTTATTATGACTAGCACCTAGTAGTATAAGTACTAGTTGTTCATGTACAGTACTTGCTAAGCAATTCCTACCTTAGGTTTTCACCTTCAATCCTCTGTCCTGCTCTGACTCTCCCTTAAAGCTTGGTTTTAGTGCCTCCTCATTGTCATCTTTCTCTTTGTCCACCCAGAACTTTTGTGATTCTTCTGGAAAGTCCTTTACATCATCTGATGTAATCCTTGAACTTTTGTCCACTGGAACCCTTGTCTTCATTTCTGAAAGTCCCTTATTTACATCAGTACTTAACCTTCAACCCCTGTCCTTGGCCTAGGTGATTACTGCTAGGTCTATGCTTGTCTTTACCAGGCCAAGTGTAACACCTCCTGACATCAGTGCCTTGTTGCAAGTGAATTCATCTTCAGCTGAATGGGGCTATACTTCTAGACTTGCATGAAATGCTCAAAGAACACCATCATTATGTACCAGTCTACAAACAAGCCCATGAGATCATGAGAGTAAGTGGTTTTGTTTTATTTATAAGTAATAAAGATTCATAAATATAAATGATATAGGCCAAACCTTCAGAAGAGCACACTAGTGTTTGAATGTGACATTGGATCTGCCTACCAGGTGCTTCAACAGGATCATAGATATATAGTTAAGCATAGGTAGGTTGGTGATCATTTGCTGGCATAAGAGCTCCCTGTTATGATTCACTTCTGTGTATGATAGGCTGGCCTGACCTGGTATCTTTTTCTTCTTTAGAGTGCTCCAGAACATACAACGTGTTCATTGCACACCATTCATTTCTGTTCTCTATTCTTGTTATCTTTACTTCTGTTTCTCATGGAAGATTCTATCTTCATTTGCTTAGTAACAAACCTTCCATGACCTTCTATTAGTTTCCATTTCCTGCAGTACTTAAGCTGTCATTATACTTGATGTACCTTCAGCTTAGTCCTGCTCAATCTTACCTTGATTCCCCTTGACATCCTCTGAACTCTTTCATCAACTTCATCATTGGATGACCTCCTTGAATCTCTTTGAACCCCTTCATCAACCTCATCGTCAGATGACCCCCTTTGAATCTTGTTGACCTCTAACATCAACTGAACCCTTGACCCTCTGGCAAGCTTCCTTGACCACATATCATTGAACTCTTGACTCCATTGTTAGTTCTTTGAGCCTACGCTCATTCCTACCTGGACCAAGTGTAACAAAAGGACTAAGCTCCTCTTTTCGGGCTACCATCATTGTAGTTCCCACCATTTCCTCCCTTCAAACACCTGGAGCCCTAGAAAGGGCACTATGACGCTCTTATTGAGTCCCTTCAGAATCCCCCCCATCCACTGAACACTCTAATGAGGATTTCAATGTCCTTCTTGACTCCCTTGAAGAAGCTTTCATCCCAACCCCAGATGTCTCTCTCAGGGAACCTATGCCACCTCTCCCCACCCCCACTGTCACTAGACCTCTCCTCCCTCCCCAACCCTCTACCCCCATTCCCCCTCAACAATTCATTCCCTCACACCCACTTCCCCCCTTCCTTCCCCCACAACCACCCCACTCTACCATGATGTCGAAACTAGTTGAACTTTGCATTGGTACTCCTGAATACTTTGATGGCAACTATGCCAAAGCTATGATCTGGTTGGACTCTGTCCAAACCTACCTCCTTGTCAATGAAGAAGTCTACACCACTGATGCCAAGAAGATTGCCTTCGCCCTTTCATATATGACCAAGGGAGCTGCCCTTACTTGGGCCTCTTCTTTCCAAAAAACTACCCTCAATGCCAACAAGGGCTTTGGGACCTATGAGGACTTTATAAAAGAGTTCAACACTACCTTTGAACACAAGGATACCACTGCCCTCTCCATCACCTGGCTATCCACTACCAAAATGGAAGGAAAACCCTCTCTCTCCAACCTCACTAAGTACATCTCTGAATTCTGAAACCATGTCCAGATCAGCAGAATCACTGACCAAAACATCCTCATTGGATACTTCTCCACTGGCACCTATGTCAAACTCATGCACTGCATCATGTCTATGGACACCATCCCCACCAAAATTGATGCTTGGTACACCAAAGCCACCCACTTCCTCACCCAATGGGGAAGGGCTGATGACATGGCGAAATGAGGCAAGACAAACCTCCCCTACCATTTGTTCTCCTCCTCCTCCTCCCATCCCCAGAAAGACCCTGATGCCATGGACGTTGACACTATCAAAGTGTCCAAGATGACCCCAGAAGAGCAAAAACACTGTATCACCAAAGGACTTTGTTTCCACTGCTGCAAACCCAGACATCTCTCAAGTGACTGCCCCCACTTTCCTCTCAGCCAAAGAAAGCTGGAGAAAGGAAGGTTAGAAAAATCAAAGAAGTCCCAAAACTAGTAGAAGTTGAGGACAATGATGAAGAAGAAACCATAGCCAGAATCTCCTTCATCTCACCCAACAAGGATTTTTAGAATGAAGACCTTCCCCAATGCAAGGCTCTCCCTTTTTTATGTGCACCTCTGTACCTGTACCATTGATTACAAAGCAATCTATGCAAATCCCCATCGAAATTGTCAAACCATTGCACCTAAAAGCTGTTGGAACCTGCACTCTCATCAACGCTGGAGCACAAATCTCTTGCATCAACTGGAACTTTGTTCAAAAACATCACCTCCCAAAAGAATGACTCCCCTTCCCTATCACTGTCCGAAACATTGACCAATCCTTGAACAAAAACAGTCTTATCCATTTCTCCACTATGCTTTACATCCACATTGGCCAACTCACACATTATGTCATATTCTATATCCTTAACTGTGGAAAGGAGAATGTAATCCTTGGACTCCCCTGGCTTAAACAAGCCAACCCCACCATCAATTGGATCAAATGAGAACTATCTATTTCCCTTGACTCCAACCAATCCAAAGACCTATACCACAACCATACCAAACCACCCCTCACCCCCCAAACACCAACCACTCGCCCACCCTGCCACATACAGGTTGATTCCATCTGGGATGGACATCTCTATGACTACATGAAGAAGGAAACCAAAGCCCAATACCTCCTATGAGTCAATGACAACTGTATCATCAATCAAATCATTCATTGTGGATCCCACTTCATTCCCTCTGCCACCATTGCCAAACTCACAATGTCCATGGAACTAGCTATGGCTGCTGAAAAAGCCAAACCAAATGCAACTCTCCCACCCAAATACTCCACCTTTTCCTCTGTCTTTTCCAAAGAAGCAACCGACCATGTTCCCCTAGCTGACTTTACAACCACAAAATCAACCTCAATGACTCCTTTACCCCAAAGATCAGCAAACTTTATCCCCTATCCCCTGATGAAAAGGCTGCCACTGAAGCTTTCCTTGATGAGAACCTCAAGGCAGGAAAGATTCGCCCATCCAATTCCCCTCAAGCCACCCCCTTTTTCTTCATTAAAAAGAAAGATGGTGGCCTCTGTCCCTGCCAAGACTACTGATATGTCAACAAACATACCATCTGTGATGCCTACCCCCTTCCCCTCATATCTGACCTCATTGATAAACTTAAAGGTGCCAAAACCTTTACCAAATTCAATATCTGTTGGGGTTACAACAACATCCATATCAAGGATGGCCATCAATGGAAAGCAGCATTCATCACACACAAAGGACTATTCAAACCAACCGTCATGTTCTTTGGTCTTTGTAACTCCCCCATGACTTTCCAACACTTCATGAACAACTCCTTCTGCAATATGATCACAGAAGGATGGCTAGTCATCTACATGGACAATCTCCTCATCTTTTCCCCCAACACCAAAACCCACAAGGAATGAACCAAGTGAGTTCTCCAACACATGGTCGAGTTAGACCTTTATCTCAAACTTGACAAATGTAAATTTGCTACTGACAAAGTTGAATACCTCAGAATGATCATTCACCCCAATGAACTCACCATGGACCCAGTAAAGCTAGATGGCATTCGTGAATGGCCCACCCCTGTCAAAGTCAGAGATGTCCACTCTTTCTTAGGATTTGCCAACTTCTATTGACATTTCATCCCCAACTACTCCAACATTGCACACCCCCTCCTTGATCTCACAAAGAAGAACCAACCCTGGGACTGGTCTCCCAGCTGCCAACAGTCCTTCGATGAACTCAAACAATTATTCCTTAATCATCCAATCCTCCATCTACCTGACCCCGCCTGCCCCTTCACCATTGCTACTGATGCCTTCAAATATGCCTCTGATGGAGTCCTTCTCCAAACTGATGCCAATGGTGATTGGCACCCATGCTCTTACCTCTCACAATCTTTCTCCCCCACTGAATGCAACTACAATATCTATGATAGAGAACTCCTTGCTGTCATTCGTGGCCTCAAAGCCTGGCACCACTACCTCCAAGGATCCCCTTTCCCTATCAAAGTCTTCACAGATCATAAAAACCTCACATACTTCTGCCAACCTCAGAAACTCAATTGACAACAAGCTTGTTGGTTACTTGACATCTCAGACTTTGACCTCCACCTTACCCATGTCCCTGGTACCTCTCTTGCAGCACCAGATGCTCTCTCTCACTGACCAGATCTCCTCCCACCCACCAACGATGACAATGACAACATCACCCTCCTTCCTGACACTCTCTTTGTCAATCTCATTGACACCTCCCTCCAAAACAAACTAGCCACCTCCTCTGCTTTGGATCCCCTCATCCTAGATGCCCTGCATGCTACCACTGGTGACGTTCCTGCTCAATTCCACTCTCAACTCTCTGACTGGCAATACAATGCCAGCATCTTCACCTTCCAAGGATGTGTCTATGTTCCCCCTGACCTCTGTTGATCTATTGTCGAACACCACCATGATCACACCTCTGCCAGACACCCTGGATACCTTAAAACTCACCAGCTCATTGCTGCTGAATTTTGGTGGCCTGGTCTTGCTCAGTTTGTCTGCAATTATGTTGAAGGATGTGCCCCATGTCAATCATCAAAGGCAAACACCTATCCCACTGTTCCCCCCCTCTCCCCCATTGTCTCTTCCTCCTCCATCCCTTTCCAACAAATCTCCTGCAACCTTATCACAGACCTCCCTGTTTCCTCAGGCTTTGATAGTCTTTTGGTCATGGTCAACCATGGGCTTACTGAGGGGGTGATTCTCTGCCCTACCAAGAAATCCATCTCTACTGAAGGAATCACCTCCCTCTTTTTCCACAAAGTCTACACCCAGTTTGGCCTCTATGACAAAATCATCTCTGATCGTGGTCCCCAATTCGCCTTCTCCTTTGCAAAAGAACTTGGATGACTCCTTGGATACAACCTCTCCCTCTCCACCACATACCACTCTCAATCTGATGGAGAAACCAAATGGGTAAATCAGGAAATAGAAACCTACCTTCGGATCTTCTGTGGCAACTCCCCTTCTACATTGTCCAACCTCATCTCCCACACCAAATTCACACACAATCACCATCCCCATTTTGTCACCAACAAATCCCCATTCTTTCTCATGATGGGCTTCGAACCCCACCCCCTTCCCACCATCATCACCGAAACCAACCTTCCTGTAGTCAAAGAACAGCTTAAACTCCTCTCTGCAGCTCAAGATGAAGCCCTGGTGGCACACAAACTTGCCAGACAAGTTATGAAATCCTGGTTCCATGGAAAGTTTACTCCCTTTCATAAAGACAACAAGGTTTGGCTGGAAGCCTGAAATCTAAAACATCTTATCTCCCACCCAAAGTTTGCCCCCAAGCAAGAAAGTCCATTTACCATTACCCAGGTCCTCTGCCCCCTTACTTATAAACTTCACCTCCCATGAACATGGAAAAAAAAACTTGGTCTTCCACACCTCCCTGTTATTACCCTATCACAAAAATGACATACACAGACAAAACTTCCCTTCCCCTCCACCTGACCTTATCAAGAGAGAAGAGGAATACAAAATGGAAAAGATCATCTGACATCATGGAACCCTGAAAAACCGAAAATTCCTAGTCCAATGGAAAGGATACTTGGCTGAAAAAGACTCATGGTTACCTGAATCAGAGTTTAACCATGCAAAGGAAATTCTCTCTGATTATAAAACCCTTCATCCTCACATCTTCCCTTCCCCATCACCCAGATTGCCCATGAAATCCAAACATGTCTGCTCCTGCTAGATCTCCTTCCCCCACTGCAGCTACCACTGGCTGGACCACCCCCCTACTCTATCATATTCAAGGTCTTGACTTGACTAATTACCATCCAGGTATTCCCCAACCCATTTCTCCTCCCCTGCATCTCCCCACTCTCAACCCCAACCCAGTCATTCCTGTTGAGTTACCTCTTTATGCCCAATGCATCTGTCTTGACAACTTCCCTTTCACCAAACAATCCTCCTTGATGCTCCTTCTCAAAACCCCCCATCTCATTACCCCCCTTCATGCCCACTTAGAACCCTTCTCTCCCCTCAATACATTACTCCTTCTGTTTCAAGAGATCCACAGCCTCTACCCCCTTGCCAACCAGATGTCTGACTACCCTATGGAACATGTCACTGCCCTCCATGAAACCTGCACTGAGCTGACCAACCTCGTCCTTTCTGTCATGCACCAATTGGAAATGGACAAGCTGGCCAAGGATGTTCTATGTTACACCATTGAGCTTGACAAACACCACTGTTTATGCCAAAACCTGTTCCCAAAAGCCTCTGAAGAACCCCTTACCCTTGAGGAAGTAGCCATTATGGAATGAGCTGAAGTTAGTTGGAAAGGACAGTGTAATGTACCCCTCTCCCCTGATCATTACCTCTATAGCCAGGCATGTTTCCATTGCCACCAACTTTTGCACATCCATATCAACTGCCCATACTATATCTGCCCACATTGTGCTTGCCACCGCCCTGGCCACACCCAACATTACTGCCCTCATTATCCTTGTCCATGTACCCTCAACCCAGTGGGTTCCTCTTCCTCCTCTTCAACTTCCTTGATGCACTCTAGGCATTCTGGCTTCGCTCCCCCATCCCCACCCCAGCCTCTCATTGAATGACTCTCCAATCCCCTGTCCTCTGGCTCAAACATGGCTCCCAGACAAGTTCCCCCCCATCTTATCACCATTGTCAACCCCTTCATCCTTGTCACCATCATTGTCACCCTTCTCCTGATCCAGAACTTGCTGACCTAGACCTGAATGACAATGACCCAGGGTATGACAACTTGGCATATGCCAACATAACTGGTTCCCCTGATGGAGACAGGTGCATGGATCTCTAATTCTTTTCTTTGATTTGTTTCTCATTGTAACTTCAAATGTACTCCAGGGGTAATGTTACAATTCACTTCTGTGTACAATAGGCCAGCCCAACCCAGTATCTTTTTCTTCTTTAGAGTGCTTCAGAACATACAACATATTCATCACATACCATTCATTTCCATTCTCTGTTCTTGTTATCTTTACTTCTGTTTCTCATGGAAGATTCTATCTTCATTTGCTTAGTAACAAACCTTCCATGACCTTCTATTAGTTTCCATTTCCCACAGTACTTAAGCTGTCATTATACTTGATGTACCTTCAGCTTAGTCCTGCTCAATCTTACCTTGATTCCCCTTGACATTCTCTGAACTCTTTCATCAACTTCATTGTTGGACGACCTCCTTGAATCTCTTTGAACCCCTTTGTTGGCCTCATCATCAGATGACCCCCTTTGAATCTTGTTGACCTCTAACATCAACTGAACCCTTGACCCTCTGGCAAGCTTCCTTGACCACATATCATTGAACTCTTGACTTCATTGTTAGTTCTTTGAGCCTATGCTCATTCCTACCTGGACCAAGCATAACACTCCCATTAGTTGGTAAAGTGCCCCATGTAAACAAAAAAATGCTGGCCCAGCTCCTTGAATTGCATCTCCTATCTCAACACTAACTGATGTAAATACCAGTGCAGTTGTACTGACATATTTTTTTCCTACATTCTCCATGATCCTGATCATCATCAAACAATTTTTGCAATATATGTATTACTGTCCTTTTTACATGGCTTGTCATTTATGAGAAATTATGTCAAAAGACTTGTCTCATCTTTGACCCTCTCCAACTCCCCAACTCCTCCTTGGAATTTGTTAGAAATGATACCATTCAACTCTGACAGGTCAGGTGCATCCATCTGCAAGGAACCAAATAGTGAATTTGACATTTCAAAATTTTAGAATATTGGGATTTGCTGATCAGGTATGCCTGAGCCTGTCTGCTGCTGTCCAGGGCTTGAAACAGTGTCACAGGCATCTGTAGGGCCAGAAAACCAGTACCAACATCCAATGGGCAATTGTGTGCCTCTCAAATTTTCTGGATCATGAAAAGATTGGGATGTGCCTCAATCTCTCAACTTGTATGGTTCAGTGAGTTCTTTTTCACTTTCATTCAACTGAAACAATCTCAAATGACAAGAGGGAGGAAGAAATGGTAAAGAACATCAGAAGCAAACATCTTTGTGATATTGATGTTGAGGTAAGCATTTTATATTTTTGTGTTACCATCATTTGACACCTTGTCTTCCTACCCATGCAATTCCTTTTGGATACTGTACAAAAGACTCCAGATTTATATTTGGATGAACTCCATGAGATCTTAGCTCAAAATTGTGGAGTGGATGTCTCATTTTCATCTGTCTGGCACACACTTTGCAGTGCCAGATTTATCATGAAAAAGATTCACTTCAAGTTGGTTATACATATACATAACACAACTGACCTTAGGTTGTGTAGATCTCACAGGTTGCAGCAGAAAGTTCTGCATGCAAATGACTGGAATATCTTGCTTGCATTGGTCAGTATGAAGCTGGGCAGCTCATGTTTGTTGATGAAAGCTCTGTTGACCATCACATGACATACCATGGCCATGCTTGGTCAATCAAAGGGACCAAGGCTCAGTGCAAAGCCTTTTTCATGCATGGTCAGTGGTAAATTGGTGCCATTAATGTATTCCAATTGACTAACCATTTTATATGTAGCTTCTCGGTTCTCCCAGCTCTCTCACTTCTAATGGGATTTTGTATTGTAATGTAGTTAAAGGATTATTTTGCATAGACTCTTTCATGACATTTATAAAACCACTTCTGGATAACATGGAACCATTTCTGGCATCCAATTTTGTTATTGTCATGGACAACTATCAGATCCACAAGCATTCCAATATTGTGGAACTCATCAAGTCAAAGTATGATTCATTGTATTGTTTGGTTCTGTGTTAATATCAATTTAAAGGAATGTGCTGTGAGTTCTTACCACTATACTCTCCTGATCTCTATCTGACCAAACTTGCATTCTCAGCAATGAAGTATCATCTCTGTCACAATGGAGAATATACTCAGTTGGCAATGACAGATATGTTGGATCAGGACATTTATATTATGTTGCTAGAAGCCTTGTACTTGATTACACCTCAGGACTTGTACAGCTGGTTCTCTCACTGTGGATATGTATAGGGTAGCATAGTGTGTTGTTACTACTATGTGATATTTTATTTGTTGCATGAGGAGAGAGATTGAGAGATTATATATAGTTACAGTACACAGCACTGTTACTGTTTGTAGTATGTAAAATCAACAGTGTTTGGTTGATGATGGCAGATTCAAAAGTGTCAGCTAACACCCAAAATTTCAAGTGGTGCTGTTCATCCTTGTTGGCCACTCATTACTAGAGGCTGATTGTTTCTATCTAAACAGATATGTTGAGTTCCAGCTGTGTATTCAATCTGTACAAGGAGTGGTTATAACTGCAATTGAATGATGTGTAGTGGAAGTAGGCAAGGGATATGGTGGTAAGCAATGTTCATTGGCTTTGGTTTCTATTGTTGATCCTGTTGATCTCAGGTGGTGTAAAATGAAGAATACTATGGACCATTTGATTCAAGATGATCTATACTTTGTAAAGGTGTGTAGCAAGCCACCAAAATTCAAGAAGATTGTGTTTCTCTAATCATTGAGCAAGTGCAACATTGTTGGAGTTGTCAAGGCTGGTGATTGGGTTGTATATCATTTTTTGGATTTCATAATATGTTCATGCAGCCTATTTGTAAATTTTGGAGGGGAAAAAGGGTGGGCAGGTTGGTGAGTTGTGTGTTATAATTTCTGTTTTTGATACACTACAATGTTAATCCTGTCCATAATTCAATGTCCCTTATATAGTCATGGTCTTGCTATATTCCAGCTCTCATGGATTCATATTGTTTGATAGTCACTACACACCTTGTCAACAATATTGTGGAATATATACCACTTGTACTCTATGTGGAGTCACTTCATAGCCCATGTCAAACTATGTAGTATAAAGTACTATATGTATGTTAGATGTACATGATGGCTATGTAGTACTACATAAGATACTCTATAGGGAAAGGGCTCTAAGATTTTTTGGGATGAGTCATCCTCTTATCACATGGACTTGTTTATCTTGTGGTGCTAGGAAAATGTGGAAAAATAATTTGAACTCTTCAGTGATTCTACTCAAGAGGCAAGGGAGCAGCAGTGCACCAAACAATAACTTAGCTCTGTGAAGTTATACCTATTTGAGAAGTTCATGAAATACTTATTCAAGAATGATCCACAATTTTCTGGCAACTGGCCAGAGAAGCAAAAAAATTTCACAGATGCAACTCAACAGCACTACTCAATGCATGTATATCCATCATACATGTTCAACTTTTTGATTATAGCCAATAGCCTCAAAGCATCATATAACATGCAGGTTCAGCATTTAGGTCAGATGGAAGCTGGGTTGATGGTTGAGCAGTTTAAGCAGGAATATTTGAAGGAGCTTTTATGTATGTTTCACACCTTGCATTTGGATTGTTGCTCACACTTTGCAGACCACATTGTCAAGGAGTTTCCATGGTTCACAGCCTTACATGGCTGGTGGGCCAACAATCCAAATTTCAATCTCATTTTTTCCATTGCACATGCTGATCAGGGCTTTGTGGCCAGTCAGCACATTTATTTAGGATGCAGCCTAATATCCTGATACCCACCAGTGAGGTTGAGGCTCAACTGCACATCACTGATTCCACATCATCCTCTGCTTCCACCTCCTCCACCTTCTTGCCTCTTCCAGTCCATCAGATCTTATCTACCATCCCAGATTTTAGTAACTTCCTCAACAACAATCTCAATCTTGACATTGTGCTCATTCTTAATGCCATGTCCACCATGTACTGTATAACAGCCTTGTTCTCCACCATTCATGATACCCTCACTGATTTGTCCACTGTATATGAGCTACCTGGGTGTGCTGTTGCTGCTGCTGCCATCACTACCTCCACTGCCACCTCCACCATTGCCTCCACTGCTACCACCACCACAGCACATCCCATTGCTCCCACTACCTCTGTGGTGGGTGATGATGTCCCCACAACTTCCCCCACTATTGAAGATGAGGACTTGATGCTTGTGAACTGTATATCCATGTTATATTACAGTACCAGATAATAACACTGATGTACCTAAGCTCTTCCTGCCTGTGCCACCTACTTGTTGAATGACAAGGTTGGTTACCACCCTCCTTGCCCACCCTCTCTCATTTCCAGCCACCCTGAGCCCATCACCACTAGCAAGCCTTTCCTCAAGTCAATGTCCTCCAACCTGTCCACCAATGACTCAAACATAAATGCCATGGCTGTGCACCTTATCAAAAGCTTAAACATTATAAAATGTAAAACCCCTATGCTAGGCACCAGTTCTGAGGAATTGGACCTGACATGCTTTACAACAGGAGTTCCTCAAGTATGTCAACAAAATCATGCAGACATGTGCATACCTCAACTGTGAACACCAGCAGGCTTAAGATGACAAAGCTCATCACTACCATGCAAGTTATCAGTCATCGATGAGCAAAGGATGCTGGTGTACAGTACAGTAGGAGGGCCAGCATGCTAGTTGGGTCAAATGAGATGCTGGCCACCATGAGGAAAAGAAGGCAGAGTGGGACAATCAGCTGCTTGCAAAGGAAAATCAATGTAAGCATGAATGGGATATGCAAGAACTGTTGCAGTTGTGATTATCCATTTTGGCAGTTTCATCATTTTTCCTTATTCAGTTGTTCAGCCATATTGTGGCATGTTCTTTGTGTTGTTTACCACATAGTTTATATGTCAGAGTCCACTTTCTTTCCTCTTCTCAGTTTCTCACACTGGACTTTAAGTTTGTAGTAACTATATTCCTCAATATATCAGTTTTTGACAGTGGACTCCAGCTGCCTGGTTTCAGCTGCTTAACAAGCACAGAGATATGCAATTGAGCCATGCAGTCTGTAGGAACACCAATTGCATGAGTTGCACATGGCTGATTTGGAAATTTGTAAAATGGAGGTTGAGCTTGAACTTGAGCACATGAGATCCAAAAATCAGGTTGCTTAATTGTATTGTTTATAATTCATGTCCAATAGATATCAGTACACACATGTTTTCAATAAAGCCTATTCAAACAACCTCTGCATGAGGAAGTTGTATTGTTGTTGTCCTGCTGTTTGAGGCCTTTGTTGTCTTGCATCTTGCTCCTCCTGCTTTCCTGCTTTTCCTGCACCTCCTGCTCTTCACTACCACTTCCATCTGAACAATCCTCATTTGCGAATTGTTTTCCTGAGGCATCTAATTCTAGATTTCTTCCACATCTTTGATTATGTTGTGAAAAATGAAACAACTTCATATCCAAGCACCAACATATTGTATATCTTCTTCCTTTGAAATTGGATGTGTAAATCACAGAGAGATTGAAACCAACCTTCCAGCATTGCAAAGAAATGCTTAGAATGAATTCACACCTAAGAACATCAGCTACATATTGTAATATATCAAACATGATTACACCTTGAACAAATTGTTATTGAACAGCTCCTGTGATCTTGTTATGCTCCCTTGTGTTGGTTTTTTGAATGGAACCATATACCAAAGTTGGCATCCATATGTACCATTGGCCTAAATCCATTCATTTTCTTGAAAATATTGCTCAGGAAAATGAGCAACTTGACACCTTTGAAAAACTGCTGAATTATGATGACTTTCAGGTGCTGCAATGACATAATCAACAATACACAGTTTGTGTGGAAAAATGATGACCTGATATTATAAGTTTACTAGAATTAAATAAAATATCTTATATGCAGCCCACCTGATTGCTTGATGAATAATTTCCTTTTCTATCAAAGAATTCCTCTCTATGCCATCCTAGCCTTTGAAAATGCTTGAATGGTGTGCCATTCAGAGACAAGAATCCTCCTTTCTAAGCAGAGCATGTTTTCTCTTCAACATATCTTTGAGCCTTTTGTTTGTCCTGATAATCCTTTTGCTGATTCAAGTCAAAATGGATCACATCATCATGACAACTTTGAATAGCAATCATGACCCTCTTGTAACAGTTGTGAACAGTGCCCATTGAGAACTCAAACCTTGAGATCCACTGTAGACTCTGAATGGTGCAATAGCATTTTTCTTTTACAAAATGCCCAACCTTATCATGATTATACTGGCCATGGATTACAATGATGAGGCCTTTACAAATGGTATGTTGAATAATGAAGAACTTAGCCCAGCAATCCATGCAGCCATTAGGCTGGCCAAGAAGTTCTTCAATAGATTCTACTTGTTGATAGACTCAGCTGATGTGTATGTACTGCCATAGGAATGTTGATTACTCTATTCTTGCTTGTAAATACCAATCTAACTGTATCACATAGCTTTGCATTCCCATCACAAGCTTGAGTACTTTTAAGAGTGCTGGCTGGAAGCTTCAGTGGATCAAAATGGCCAGATCACTTGGAGCCATCAGGAAAACCTCCCACTGATAATTATTTGAAATACTATGATAATACTGGATAATATTGGATAATAGTTGATAATATATGAACTATATAAATTGTATGAAATTGTGTTGGACTTTCTAGCCACTTCTGAAATAACTTGCAAATTTCAACATATTTCACATAATATGTTATATATTTTATGTAATTATTAGCAATATACAAGATATTAATTAAACTACTATCTGATTAATACTCAGTTTCAACAATATCTAATGCAATTGCATCAAACAAACTACCAACCAAGTAAGTATAAGATACATGCTTGTATATAAAATTGTATGATCATTGTACTGTAAATCAAGGATCAGGCTGAAAGTTCTCTTACTGGTGGAGAAGATATGGAAATGGCTAATGAAAACAATGTGAGTTGCATGCATTAAATTGTAATCAACCAATCTCTCATTGTTTGTTCAAGAATATGAACATGGATGAAGATGATGAAGGTGAAGATTAGGGTAGTTTAGAGAATGAAGTGGAGTCAGAGGTAATTGAACTTTGTATTTCAAGTTGTTTAGCATATCATTATATTAATCTATATATTATATAGGTTGTAAAGCTAACCAGCAAAGCCAAAGGAAAAAAACAAGGAGTCTATCAAGGCAGGAAAAACCAAGGTATGTCTTGCATGTTTACAAAATTACATCATCAACTAAGACATTTTAGGACATCAATGAGAATAACAATGATGAAGACCAAGATGGTGAGGAGGTGAAGGTAAGTAAACTGATTACATTATCATCATTGTTGTTGTTGTTGTTGTTATGACATTGATCAATGATATGATATAGATTGGAAAGAAGATGAACAAGGGCAAAGGCAAAGCTCCTGCCAAGAAAAGGAAGGCCAAGGTGGGTCTTGCATGTTCTATTGAAAGATCATGCTGCTAACCAACATCAAATCAAAATAGGTCAAAAAACTTGTATGTCACAAATCACAATGATGAGTGAATATAATTCAATTTTATTATGTGTCAAGGTTCCAGCAATCAAGCCCATGCAATTGCCTCAAGTACAACCTCTTGTAGAGGACATAAACAACCATGTGATAAAGGCTACATTGGGGTATGCATAGATGTCAATTATGGACAAAAATGATCTTGGTTGTGGACCTCAAATGGAATGACAGAAAATTAACATTCATGATAATGATACTGAGTTCATGAAGCAGTTCATTGATGGCATTGATGAATATGGGCTACAGAATTATATAGCCAAGCATGTGATCAACCTTGGTGTTCACAAATCTGATATTGATTTGGATTCACTTCAACCACTTCAACCAGACATATATACCAATGCAATCAAATGGAAACCAGATGTTGGAAAGTCTACAAGCCTTTTATACAATGGCAATCATCAGTTCACTTATATGAGGAATTATTCCCCAGTGCATGACACATACAATAAGTACCAACATGCTTTAGGGATGTGGGAGAAGAAACAAGACATGAATAGTGGTGAAAGGATGAAGGTATACCATAAGGTGATTGACATCTTTTATCAAGGGGTGATTCAGAATGGAGTTTGGCTGGTTCATTTTCTTGACCTTGGTAAGTGATATAGCATGATCTTGTGCAAGATCATGCTGTTAACTATGATCAACAGATTATATTCATAGCCAAGGAGATGCTCCTTTCATAGAAGGGGTCTTGGCTGGAAACAAACTGTTACCAAGCCATGAGGACTTGGAGACCAACATGCTAAATACCATCATGAAAGTATTGTTGCAAGTCAAGGATAAGCAGATGCAACAAAAATACATCAATTTTGCTTTACAAAGAACAATTCTGGCAAAGTCCCCTCTTGGTCATATTCTTCAAGATTCTAAGCTATTTTGGGCACTATTTGAACTTTTCCAATATGCTCATTTCAGAAACCAAGGAAAGAGCAATAGTGGACTAAGTGTCTGTCATATCACTTCTTGGTATCTGGTTATTGGTGGTGTAAGCAAAACCATCCACATATCCAATGGTATAATATAACTAAAATATCATATTAAGCCATGATTTATGTGACTGAAAACTCCTTCAAAATTCTTGATTTTCTTGCTGCTCTAATAGCATTCAACAATCCTTCTAAGGGTACTCCAGCTACACAAAGGGGTTCTTTTTTTACAGAGCAATATACCAGTCTACAGAATGAATTCCATCATCCTGTCAAACAGGATGCTCAGGATTACATTAATGCTGCTTACTTCTCCAAGTGGACAGATATCTATGTCAAGCATTTTAATGACAAGAATACTGAAAAGCCTGCTATGATGGAAAGCTTTGCAAGTACTGAAGCAGCCTCACATTCTACCTACATGAAAGGATTGAAAGCTTACTGGAAAGATATGATCCAGGCTGCTAAGGCTGAGATTAAGCATCCAACAGCTTCTCCAACCCATCCTGATCATGCATGTATTCAAAAGTGTATGCCTACTAAACTCAATGCACTTAAAGATGGTCTATTGGATCAAGTATATCCAAAGTGGCTATTAGAGTTCTATCCAGTGCTGAATCAACTCTTCCTTTCCACATTAGGACAGCAATTAAAAAGAATAGAAGATGTGATTCAGGAGGTAAGTGGAAAACAAAAACAAATATATCCATAGTTATTGATATTAAATTGCTCCACAGATCACTTGATGGATTGAACCACTAGCACTTGTGGAGGTTGATCAGCAGCCACAAATATGGCCAGACCACCTATGGGCAGTTGAATCTTGTATGAAAACAAATTTTCAATGTGATGATATTCATCCAGTATGTAGCATCTTATTGCACAAGATCATGCATACTTACAAACATGTAGATTTCCAACTACCTTTGGACACACCATCTCACCCATCTTATTGCAGCAGACTTGTATTTGCCACTATCTAAAAATGCACTTGACATTGATGTCAAGGAATCTGTTACAGCATCCCAGTTTGTTCAAAGGGTCATTGCCCCCATCAAGTCCTCATGTGAAAAGATGCTCAAATCTGGTAGTGTGACATGGGCAAATGGACATACCATGTTCAGTCTGCCAGAAATGGCTGATATTGAAGATGGAGATGATGACCTCACTGGTCTTTACAAGTCATTTTTTGACATGGTTGACTTTAGTTTTTGGCACACATCCTTTCCTTGGTTAGACTCAAAAAACATCAAGAAACCTGCAACACTGATGAAGAAGCTACACCTGATCTTTATTAGCAAAGCATCTTGTAAAATTCTCTTGGCTACAGATTTGGCCTGGGAGATTCATGATGACCTCACAGAGAAGCTTTCAAAGTGGATTCAAAACAAGAATTTGGGAGCATGGACTTGGCCTGATGGTCTTCATGAGCAACCACCTGTGGAGCATGACTGGGATGTCCAGTTTGCACCTGCTGAATTCAATAAGGATGAAACCATTGGGAATCAAAACATTTGGCTTGCAAAATACCTTGATATACAGCCCAAAAATCATAAGAAGCTTCATCAAATTGCCAACTTGTCCCTGTCCAAAGATTTGGGTCTTGGTTTAGATGGCTGGCAATCCCTGAAGTCAGAAAGGGCTTGAGGGATTTCCTACAAGTAAGTTTGGCTGTATTCAATTATCAGATATTGATATGTTTTTCTAGATATTAAAAGTGCACTCTGAACATGCAGTCCATTGGAAACAAAATCCAACCCAAGAATTTCTTGTTCAGGAGCTCAATGCAAGTGAAAAGTACTTGAATGAACTATAACCAATCAAGATGGTGGATGCAATGAGTGATAGGCTGGCTGAATTATATCAGGCAAAGGTATTGGGTACAGAGCTGGCAAAAATGACAATATTGTTGAGCTACCAAGATGGAGCCTACACTGAGTGGAAGTCCTTGAAAGACCAACAGGAGGCAAAGTCAAAATATGAGGAGGATCAAAAGAAAGAGATCCAAACTGTCAATGTGTTCACAACACCAATGCTTGCAGAACATGCTCAAATGAAACTGGAACAACAAAAAAATAAGTATATGTTTTGTATTTGACATGTCTATCATTCAATACATGTTTGTAGAACTGAAAGC
>JBBPLE010000060.1:0-92994 GCA_038089675.1 Boletales sp. KT-2023b
TCGGCCGGTCTTGGATCTCGGCTATTCAGCTTAATTGACTTGTGGCGCTAATGTTATGTCATGAGCCAAATTAGATGAAATAAGCACTGCATAAGCCAAAAAAAGATCAGTGTGAATTTACTGATGCTTGCACACAACATCGGTTTGAGCAGGGCATCGACTGCGACATCAGGTATATGTTTCTATGTACTGTCACGCACATAAGTATGCTAGTGTTCCTCTTCACCTGTTCTCACCTTGTCTCCCTTGCTATGGGACAAGAGATGTACAACATGACAAGCATCTGCACCAAGAAAGCATGTCAGGACACAGTAGGGCCCACCCCGCTGGACAACATCAGCACAGAAAGTATCCCTTCGAGATGAGCCTGTGCTGGAGGTGACATGGGTGCGGCCCGCGTTAGGATCTATTAGGAACATGGACGGTCTCTCTGAATCACTGATATGGTAGAACAGTTCAGTGGGCTGGGAAGGCAAGTCTGACCAGTCGTATTCCACAAGACAGAGCGAGACATTGGCACTAAACGAAAGCTCACCCCTCGCACCAACAACACCTGTCGCAAAGCGAATCCATTTATACAGCTTTGGTGAAAATTGAAGATTTTGGGGCATGGCGACAGGGAATGTAAGGCAGTGGACCCAGCTCCAAACGAAAGACTCAGGTTCGGGAAACTTTGCAAAGACTCCGATCTCGGTCACAGCCATGATGAGGGTGAAAGGACAGAAGCTGTTCAACTCATTCGTTCGCGCTTACTAATATCATTTGAGTTTACTAATAGTTGTGCTTATACAAAGCTAATCAGCTGGTGCACCTCGTCAGCTCTATGTAGCCACCTCCTTTTTATTTTTTCTGCCTAGCTGACGATATGAGCTGATTAGAAGTCGGAGTTTTTGGCTTCTTTGGGGGTAGTTCGAAGTTGATGGTTTACTCGAACTCACTGTGCATCACTCCTCAAGGGCACGGAACAACCGATTATCGTAGTACCCAGCCTCTTCAAAATCACTACAGGCCCGAGTATTGGAGTGGTCATCACAGGCGCAACTGCAGGCACTCGCTGCAATATCGGGCTTCTGATTACTGGGTGTATGGGTCAAAAAGGTCCGCATTGGGTGGTGACAAATCCCTGCGCCTGCATGCAAACGCCCGAAACAAACTTACATAACATGATGATGAAATCTTCCAGCCCATTGGCACCCCTTGGAGGAAATTGTGATGTTTGTCGGCGCTGGAGCGGGCGCGAAGCCCACCTAATGAAAGGGCTGCGAGAATAGTTTTCCTACATGTTTGTATAAACTTACTGAGGGGTTTACATAAAACAGGGCATCCGAGCGCTCAAGCTACCGGTGCTAGCTCAGTTGCTGAATACATAGCCCTGCATCCGGTTCTTAAAAGTGAATATGATTCTCGCACCCATGTTTCGCCCGGCAGGGATGCTGGAATTGCGCCTTCAAAAAAGCAACAATAGCCTCCAACCCACCCAGGTCTCACACGAGCTCGCACTCTCATGTCGACCCCTCGCTAGAGGATCTCTATTGGCTCCTTGATCTTCGAACATTTATATTGCAGATCCAGCGGATCCTCCGAGTACACCGCTCTCGCCGAGTGTTCGCTCGTATGGACTTCGTGATCTGTGACAGCGCGATCACTGTTATTTCCGAAGATCGGGGACATACAACTGCATAGGTCTCGATTCTTCGTGGAAGCACTCCAATCGTCTGCAGCCCGGGGTTAGCCCATGTTCCATGTCATCCGATCCTTCTTCGTGTCAACCTGGGTCACCCTCACCGTCATCTGTGTATGACCGTACTTGCCGCGGCCGGACATTATTGTACAATTGCTGCCGGCCTGTCCCGACTTGCAGTGCGGCTCACGTTTCAGGCGCGTAATTTGCGTCAACTCGACGCGATGACGCTCGCCAAACTGAAAGACTCGGGACAGAATATCAGACCCAGTGGAATGACATGAAATTGTCTAAACTCACAAGTGTCTCAATTTCCATCGAAACTTTTCTTGGTTATCCTCAAACAAGCCTAAGTAGTACCCACCCCGTGCCAGGTAAGTTACACCCTTGAGTAAAAACTTGGCTCTTGCCAATGATTCCCCGGTCTCGTTCCTCTTCCTGAAGCCTGGTCCAAATTCAGCGTGTAGATGAGATGGATTTGGAATCGAAATTGCTTGACGACACGTCAATTACTGGTTGCCCAACATTTGGGCATGGGGAAGCTGTACGTTGTTCGACTCCATTCAGTAACTTGCTGTGCGTACAATAAACTATGTCACTTACCACATTGCCAACCCCACGAGCAGACCATTTTTAAAACTCAGAACAACTCCCAGCTGGCTGACGTCCATCCACGGTGTGGCAGGTGACCAACACGAGGGATACTATGCCACCACATCTTCTGCCAGAATTACTCTTTTTTATCCTCGAAGATGCGTACTTTACGCCTGAAGGACGTCCCGACCATGCCACTCTGGCCAACTGCTCACTTGTATGCACATTGTGGGCCCGCCCAGCGCAATCACTGCTCTTTCGCAAAACACCCCGGATGCAGACGGACGAGATTCTGTCGTTCCATGCTGCACTCAGGTCATCTGCAGTTCGTGGGCAGTACATGGGCCATCTCGTCCGATCCCTCTCCGTAGCTGTTAAACCGCTGCTACGCGACCAGGACAATTGGTCATCCATATTGGTAGAAATCCTGCTGGCTTGTCCCAGCCTCTACGAGCTTACGTTGCATACGGACGATTTGTGCGAAATGGACAAGATCACACTCGCCGGACTGAAAGAAGCAGGACAAGGGATCCGAGCGCTCGGACTACCAGCTTGTGATGCACAATCGCCATTGCTGGTTCAACTGCTCTATATATGGCCCCAGATCCGGTTCTTGAGGCTAAATGTAAACATCTTTCCTTTTTTCCAGCAGAACGACGACAGCGGGCCTCACCCACGTGTCTCGCTGTACGAGCTTATTCTCAGAGATTCAAATCCCCCGCCAGCAGATCTTTCTTGGCTGCTCGCTTTCTCGGTTTCATCCCTCCGTATCTTGGAGCTGGGCACATTGCCCGATCACGCTACAAGAGACGTTCTGAGCGTTCATGCCCCACATATTCGTTCCCTCCGCTTGCATTCTGTCGCTGAAGACATGCAGCCATTTATCCGCCAATTCACGCGTCTCGAGGAGCTCGTTGTGAATGTCGCGTACGACTTTCCCCTTGTACCACTTCTCCCACCTTCGATCGAACACCTTTCCTTCCTGAACGTACGCAACGTACTGCTACATGACCTTCTTGAAGGCTTAGAGACATTGCCGAAACTGCGTATCATTACGTGGGACAAGGTTTCGAACAAGTTTATAAAGTCTGCTCCGTTGAAGGCGCGATGCGCGGAGAAGGGCATAGAGGTGGTGATCACAGACGAAACGAGCTGGCGCTGGCTGGTGAGTAAAAGGAAACAAAGGCGAGGCGAGCAGTTTTCTGATCTCGCTTCGTCAAGCATGAAATACATGAAGACGAAGATCCGGTCGTTGTCCGACGTTTTCCTCGGCGCCGCTCGGTCTCCAATTTTAGGCTGATGACGAGCGAAGCAATTGAGCGAAGCACACGGGATGACCGTGTCTAGAGTGATGCTTCGCACATCTTTCGTCCTTGTTTCTGATTCAAGTATTCATGCATCATGAGGCGCTGTAGCAGTGCACGTCACTGCATGAGGCAACATTCTGTGCTGTTACTATACCCAATCAAAGGATTAATGCCGATGATTGAACCTTTCACGTACGATCGGGGCGCTGTGCCATTGGGACTGTACCTATTGTAAGGATTGTACCTATTGTAGGGATTGTATGGTAGGGAATTCATTTTGTTGGACTCCAAATTTCGTCCTTGGATACCTGAACCAGCTTAATTACACTACTAGCAAGATAATTTTTTTTTGCAAAAGATCAGATTACAAATTGCTGTGGCTCGCAACCGGTGGTGTTGTATCAATGATACACATCCATCTCGAGGCCGTGACAACAGACCCTATACGCGCCTCGTTGTACGAACTTCAACTCCCAAACTCCAATCCCCTGTGGATCTCTCCTTGTTGGTTTCCTCGACTTCGTACCTGACCTGCTCCTTCATCCCTTCCAATTGTGTCTGCAAGCAACACCGACAAGCCCGCTTTTAATTCGTCCGCCACGTCGTGATTGCGTCGCGCAAGGGCCGACGAACCGTGATCTCCAATTCTTCAAACGAGGTACCAAACATCTTTGCAGCAAGAAAAAGTCGCGTTAGCCCAAACGACACGTTCGCAACATGCACACGGACGGGATCCAAACACTTGCCAGCAGGATCGTCACTAGACGGAAGCCCTGGCGAGAGAGGGCATGCGTTTGAGCTTGTCCAAACGACGTCATCGCGCGTTCAAAGTCGCCCTGTTTGAGGTACATGTTACCGAGCACCTTGTTGGTTGCGGGGACGTGAGCATTTTAGGTGGATGGTGGATAGGATGCATACCTGGAGGTAGTCATACTTTTTGCTGTCGTCTGCACCGGAAAGGAGACTGTTGACGCGCGATATTCCTTCTTCGTGCTTTCCGGACACATACAAGAGGATGCCCTAGAACACCAACGTAGTTGACAGCAAAAGGGGATGGGATGCGGGCACATGTACCTTGATCAGCAAGAGAAATTCGATGTCATCGGGGTGGCAGTCACGAAAGACGAGGTCAAACGATTCGAGTGCGCGGTCCTGCTCACCCTGACCGATTCGTGCGAGGGCTTTGGCGATGTGCGACGCGGGTGATGGGTGCATGGCGAGGGACTGGCGATGCGAGTGAAAAAGGAATATGGTACAGGGAAGCATGACGGCGTTACCTCCTCGGCAGCATCGAGTGCCGCAGTCCACTGCTGCCGCCGTACCCGTACAAGCGCGCGATTGGCAAGCGCATGGTGTCTCGAAACTGGTCCGGACACAGGGTCCTTGGACAAGAACGCGTCTGTACTGGTCAAGTCATCTTCGATCCACGACTTAAAAGCATCGCCATCCACCTTGACGAGCGGGAGTTGCAAGACAGGCTTTGGCCTATGGTTCAGCAGGCGCTATCTAGGGACAAGGAATCACGGGGCTTACATCGAGGATGTAGTGCAGCGGGAGAACGTCTCTGAGCGCATAGAGCACAATCTTTTCGTCGTTTCTGCCACAGGCAAGGTAATGCCCGTCAGGCGAGAGCGCGATCGACCGTACGACGCTTTGAAACTCGATCACAGGCCCGACCCGGGCAAGCCCCTTTGCGTCCCAAAACGTCACGCGCGCGTCGTCGGCACAGACAATAAATCGTCCATTGGTCACCAAAGAGCAGTACGACACGCTGTAGTTGGCGGTCAACGACCACCCCGAGCGCACCTGCGCCGTCGGTACGTGGATCTGGGAGATCTGGCTCGACGCGACCACGAAGAGGTGGCTCTCTGTCGTCCACGCGAACGGCGTGCAAGGCGTGAAAATTTTATTGATGGACACATCGACGAGCTTGGTGCCAGTGCTCGCGTCCCAGATGCGCACTGAGCCGGGCGTCAGGTGCGCGAGTCCATCTCCAAGGGCGGCGCTTGCAATGCGGTCCCCGCTAGGCGAGAACTTGACCCCGTAAACCTTGTTGTCGTGCCGGAGGGGGCCGAGGAGGCGCTGCCCCGTCGCGATGCTGAACACGCGGATCGTCCCATCACCCGAACCCGAGACAAACTTGGTCGAATCTGGGGAGACGTCGATGACATACACCCTCGACGCAGCGTCCCGGTGGTCCCCTACCGTGGCCACCCGCTTGTTCGCCGTCGTTCGCACGACGGCGCCGCGTCCCTCGATACTTACGCGCCACTGGCCGTCGTTGGAGGCAGCGATGCCATACGCGCCATTGCTGACGTCGACCGTTGTGCCGGTCTCTTTGCCATCTTTTACTTGCCACCGTCGAAGTTTCCCTCTGGCCAGGTTGGACGAGCACTCGCCGCTCAAGAGGTGTCGACCGTCTGCCGCGAAAGCGACAGAAACTGGCACCGTGCCCTGGCAATCAATTTCGAGTGCGACCTTTTTCTCCGAAGCTTCATTTAGGAAACGAACAATGTCAACTTTTTGCGTCCCTTGTGAACCCAAGCACGTACACATTGTCGATGTTAGTCTCCGGATGACCGTTGCCCACCACACGGCTCGGGCGCTTGAGCTTCAAACTGTAGAACTGGAAAATAGCCTGAGTAGTACGCGCCTATGACATATCTTTCCCTTGTATGGAAATGGCATACACACACACGTCACTGGCTGGTAACGGACCCAAGCGACTCGGATATATAGCGATCTCTGAGACCCGAAACACATAGAGCATTTGCATGCTTGAGAAAAAGTGCGGCTTTGAGGAAAACACTGCATATTTACTTTCAACTTTGCGTCCACGATCACAAGAACAAGACGACAAGCATACCGTATCACTGCTGGCATGGTCAAACTATCCATTACGTAATCCATGTAATGACAGCTCCTAGTATCCAGACGTTTTCGGAAGCCAAAGTACACATACATGCTACATTGTGTACAAGAACATAGTCGGTGATTGTAATTACTCGAGAGATATCGCATGTGAAGGGCAGAAACTAAAAAGAATAACAAACAGCAGGCAGAGACATACGCAAGCATACACCCTCATCACACCCTGAGCATCGCCTGCACCTTTCGCCACCGCTCATCCACCTCCGATGGATACTTGTCCGCCCGAATCTTTTCCAGTCGCGGCATCACCCTCCTCAAACACTTCGCCAACACTTCCAGCCCCTTCTCGTCCTCCCCAATCGGCGAATACCCTACGACGAGATGCGTAATGAACGGATTCATCACCCACTCGTTCTCGTCTCCATCTAGCATCCCATCCCCGTCGTTGGGCATCGTCTCAATCTCCGATGCTCCCGGCAGTTTACCCTTTTCCACCCCCGACAGCACCAGCAGAGACGCATCAAACACGATCCACAACGTCTCCAACTGCCGACACATCCTCAATACCGTCAACACTGCCCCGATGCTCGCCACCGGCCTCGCTTTTGACACATCCGCCACGCCTACCTTCAGACTCGTCAAACCATGCAACCCCGCTATCCACGTTTCATACGCCCTGTCATCCACCTCAGCCGCACAATACGTGCTCACATCCAACTCTCTCAACCCGGTAAAACATGCCAATGAAGAAAGAAGGGTTGGTGAGAGTGAAAAGGAGTCGCTTGCGGGGGTACTCCAATACGAGGACGTGAGCTCGATCGTGAGCGTCCGTAACCGGTCCTTGTCTAACCGCGTCGGCAACAAGCTTACCAATTCTTCCATGTCTGCCGTCGACGAATCGTCAGCACCGATCCGTAAATGGAACGTCGTCGGGCCGCCTTGCACGGTTGCGAGGTACCGGTGGCAGAGCGCGGCGCTATTTCCGCCCAGCGACAAGGTGTGTACGTGCGGCGGGAGTTGGCCAACATAGAGGGCCGTACTCGAATTGTTGAGTTCTATGCTGAGCGTGTCAAGAACTGCTCTAGACGTGATCGTGTCCATGACAGATTGTGAAAGGGCGCAACTGCGCAAGATGTGCAGGTGGGGCCATTTTGAAACGATTTCGCCTATTTCGGTAGAGTGGTCGTTATAAGAGGATCGCGGGAAAAATGCGGTGAAGGATGTGACATTGGGGCAAAGGTTAGGGAGGTCTGCGAGGACTGCAAGTTCCGAAGAGACATGGTTGGGCCAACAAATCAGAAAAAGCGAGATGGTCGTGACACCCGGACCTCCAAAGTATTTTATAAGAGATACGCTTGGATCAATGAGATTGGACATCTTGAGTTCACTCCATACGAGTTCGTTGAGATTAGGGAGCAGGGGAAGAGTTGCTTTCGGGTGTCGAACCAGAGCATCGATAACGTTATGTTGAACTGTAGCAGGCACACGCCAACAGGGACCACGAAGATATTTGACACGCTCGGCATATCTACGAAATGTCGTCCACTGTTTTTCACCCATAAACAACCGAACCTGGAGCAAGCATGTGTAGTGTGGCGACGAGGAAAGCCAACAGGACGTACAACAAAGGGACAATGTTTCTTGCTCCACATGCGTCGGGGTAATACCTTGATCAGTGGATCAAGGCTATCTAGACGCATCCAGAGCACATCTAGTGCGGGTTCGCTCAAGGCACGACATGTTCGAGCGAGATATGCAAGCGTGCGTTTGCCCGAGTTACGATCCCATCTAGTTTCATTGTCTGGCGACTCGTCGAATCGACGTATAAACTCGAGGGTGAGCGTGAGGATTTCTGAAATAAGTAGGCAACGATGGATAGAAGTGGCGCTGGACTTTTTGAGTCGAGTAGGTCTAAAAAAATTTGGCACGGAAAGGAATGGCTTGTTGGCTGGAACAACGTGTCGTGACCTATGTTTTCGATCAGCCAAGATTTGCGAAAGGAAAGTGCGACAACTCGTGCGCACGTCTTGGACTCTAAGGGTTCCGGGTCGGGTGCGGTGAGTAATGGTAGGCAGGATGGCAAGGACATGGACGGGCAGTCTATATCAACATGTATTTGTCGTTTTTCGAGGGATATCGACATGACCGCCCTTGGGAAAGAATCAGTCAGTTGAATAATGCAGCAATAGTCAGCATGAGCACGTAGAGTGGCTGGTTGGCGGTCAGATAAAGTTCACACGTTCATTTATATAGACGCGCGTGCTCGGACCACCTGGTCAGGGCACGATCGATATAGGATTGGCCAATTGATTCTGTCTGGAACGCAAGGAGAATAGAGAACTAGTTATATACGTCCTCGTTTAATAATGTAGTTCAAGCGATAATTCTTGTAAATACAGGCCGGGTGGTTTTCCCAGTTGCACTGGAACAAGTTTACTGTAGCCTGACTCATCAGTGAACAAGCGAAGGATGGTAAGAGTCGATCCATATTGGTAAATATTCATATCCAGACTGATTATAAGTATCTGAACGATGATGTCATTATTCCACTCCAGACTTGATATTTGAATAATCTAAACTCCCCAATACTTCTCTTCTTTCATCAACTATACGCCTAGCATGGTCACTCAGAATTTCGTCGGTGACAAACCCGTCGAAACCTTTCCCCCAGAAGCCATCCAGAAGATCCCCGACGATGAGCTCACGAGACGAGAGTTCGAGCGGCTCTCCAAGGGTGCTGACAAGCAACCTGGAGCCAACAAACGCGCTGGCGTCGCCACCCGCGATCCGGCACGTACGTCTACCCATTCTATCAGCGAACGTGTCTACTTACTATAATTATGCAATAGAGTTTGACACAAGTCGCCGCGGAGGACAAGGTGGTCACTTGCCTACCACAAGTACGCTGATTCACTTGGGCAGTTGGACACTCGGCGTTGCTGACCTGGTATAAATCCTTGTCAGAACCAGTCATTTGAGTCGTGATAGGGCTGTTGGCTGGACTTTATTAGGAGAACGGACCAACGAGTGATGTATAAAGCATTGTGTAAACTGTCGATGAATCTGAGAGGGGCGGCCATCCCTGTATTGCAGTCGCCTTCAGGATCGACCAGAAGTTCGAATTAGTCTGAGTCAATACCTCGAACCTAATTGAACTAGGTGTTCTTTGGTTTGGGTGCGATGATTGGAAGGCTCCTATCACAAAAATTGATGTAGCCGCTGCAGTTGCTTGAAGCATTGATCCCAACAACGGCGGTTCAAACCCCAGTTGCGGCGGCCTCAGGATTGTCTGCAAGGCCGGGAAATATAATATCGAGTCCACGGTTAACATTGTGTTGGCGTTAACACGGACACGCATTCGCAGCTTCCCTCCGCCCACCCACAATTTGGACCACAACTTTGTTGCTTTAAAAACGGTCTCTTGCTTCTCCGGAAGTACCGGAATTATTACAGGGTAGTCATATATAGTCGTCTCACCTGCACGATACACCCTCTTCTCGTGTCGGTTGGCCAGTGGTAACTCACTTGTGCAACACGTCGTCAAGGCAATCCTGCGCGTGAGATCAACGTTTAGCTGGCACACATCTATCGAGGATGAGATATCTGGATCACGCATGCAGAGATGATACCTCGCGGCTTGAGAACCCATATCGGTGGTTCGTCCACGTATTTGAGATGACGATGAACTTCTGCGTGCATATTCAAGAAGCGTGTCATGTCCGGACGAACGTTGTGTATGCCTACTTCTTCCATGGATCATGTGCAGGAACTTGGTAGTGATCACGATGCCAGTGGATAGCTCGATTGTGATAGACAAAAATCGATCGCTCCGCTGTGTTCGTTCGGACTACATAATTTCGAGCTCCGGAATTCGGCAGAATGGCAAGGACTCGTGACCCCAGTCGTCTAAAAAAGGCAAACGAGTTGTGACAGCCTATTAGAGAGACTTCATCTTGGTTGATTTGGCCTTTCATACCCACGTCAGTAGCTTTTCGTGTTGGCACGATCGGACGGGTTATTACGCATCCAGAGTGACCTAACGCATTGTTCCATGGAACATTTTTGTCCTTCAGCGTTAGCGTTTTTCCCTCCGAGTCCACAGCCTGAATCAGACTGCCTGACGCTACAGCACGTACCCAAACAAAAATAACCACTAACACGAGGGCAGGGTCCTGTACTGCGGCCAGATGACAACTCCCGTTGACACCAGCCCATAGTGTTTTTTTTTTTTTTTTTTTTTTTTTCAAATCATCCGCCATCCACACATGGGCATATTAAGTTAGCATGCACATCATACATTGCTCCTGGGCAGGTAGCCTTTACTGTCCCGCCGCATGGCGCAGGGTTCTCACAGCCGTAGAGGATATTCCAAGAAACAGGAGCTTCTTGTCGCCGCGGAATGCAATACCTCATGATGCCAGAAAGAGGCTAGTAGTGGCAACCACAAACACCGCCGTCCGAAGACTACTTACTTGCCGAGATTCTACCGATAGAATGTTAATCGAAATTTCGATCCGCACTATTTGTAAGGCGCTAGGTAGTCGGATTATTGAAATTTGACTCCTACGAAATATCCTTGCTTTCAATTTTCCTTCGTTGTTCAGGTTGTGCTTGTTTCATGACCCCACTCGCTCAGCTATGGATCTCGTTCATTAGTGGAGATTGCATCCTGCTGTCACCGTTGGTATTAGTGAATAATCACATGTATTTTTAAAGAAGCCGTTTCTTACCCTATTAAGTTATACTTGCCCTCAGCAGCGAGGTTTGGCCTCGACTAGCCTACAGCCTCCCTCACGAGATATGTCACGTGGGTAGTATGTGCTGCCTTCACCAGGGCCAACCTCATATATTAACGGGATCATGCGAGATGATGTTCGACGGAGACAAATTCACCATACAGATGAGCCTATTGTCACGGCGTTCCTAGGATCCTAGATCTGACGCCAGGCTAGAACAAGTACTGGACGTTAACTTCCTTTGTTCTAAAAAGCTTCTAGAAGCGAAGTTTGGCCGTACTGAATGCCACCTCGGCGATTCTTTGTGAGCGAGAACCAGCAAGGCCAAAAGAAAAAGTGGCTGATCATCATTATCATGACCGCGTTCAACAGCCCGAGGTTGTTTTGTGACGAGTCATGTGTGTGCGCGGCAAGGGTGGTGCGGAAGTATGGTTGGCAGTTCCTTCCATCTACAGGGAAGATGAATATATGATATTCGATCGAGATCCATTTTTATATTAGAATCTAAAAACGTTCAAACAATGCTGGAACTTTTCAGTGGAAGCATCGCACACATGTTTTCTCGGACCTTCTGGGAATGGTAAAACCATGAGCCTTCGCCTGGGCCCTGAATTCCCAGGCCAGGTATTGGGACTTTGTCACACCCGATTGCATGAACAAGACACAGATCCGTCGGATCCGCTGCTTGATGCTAGAATGAGGCGGCGATTTAATATTAGCCCAGCGACGTGGTAAGTTATACTACTAGTGAGTACATGCTTTCAGTGAAAGAACTGCTACTTTATCATGGTGGTGAGTAGGACTGTAAGTATAGCATTAATGGTATTCAGATAGCCTAGTGAACGCTATGAAATTTCATAGTCTTGTCTGACTAATTAGACTGGATGTGAATCTGAGTCTGAAAACTCACCGGCATGCCTGCCTCCCGTCAGCCTCGCGTCGGAACACTTGTCTCGTCCGCTGATCTATTCTACTTACATAATACTACAAAGTTTTACATCTACACGCTGGGCTTGACTGAACTTCAAATATTCATGGCCAGTTAGTGGCCAATTAGTCAACCAATTTTTGACATTTCATAGCATTCGCTAGGCTATTTGAATACCACTATTGTCATGGCCTCATGGCCACTTGTGAAAAGTGCCACTCGTCCGCAGAGAAATCTCTCAGTCAAGCTTACTGTGAATTAACGGAAGAATTGATCTTGCAGGTAATAATGGTGTCCCCGTCTCCCCGACTCCAACTTGAAACTAAGGATCATCATATTGATTCTTTGTATATGAACTAAATATAGTATCGACCCTGCCCTCCTCCTGAGGCGTCGAAAATCATCAAGACAATTGTTCAATGTGGATGTACGACATTCGATGATACTATGGTCATGGTAAACGTTTATGATGATATTATTAAGGCATTCAACGTAGAGTGTTTCTTCAAGAAGAATATTCTGATCATCCAGTGTAAAATTGCACAGCCTCGATGATCTTGCGAATCAAACATCTCACCAAATCTACAAGTCAGAATGACTAATATGAATTTCTCTCAGAAGCGCTCTCCCAATGCAAGGGCCTTTTTCGAAACTGCGGACATCCCCCGGCAATACCGGATGGCGGTAACGGTACTGCCCCGCGCCGATTCCGGAGGTCTGACCCGCGGACAGCGAATGTTTCTTGCCCTTCTATAAGACTCTGATTGGCACGAACGGTTCACTCTCTCCGCAGCCTTCATCTTGCTCCAACTGCAGTGATGGGTGTATTGTTCTCTACCACGTATGAACGTGATCTCGTGGCGACATCTTCTCCCGCAACTTCCCAATTTGCATCCAACGCAGCACCGTCGTCGCTGGTCTCGCCCCCCCAACCTAGCGCAGGAGCATCGCTTGGAGAAATTCAACCTAAAACAATTCTGCTGATTGTCATTGGATCGGGTATGTCCATATCTTTACATGTCTATTTCTAAGAGGTGACACTGACGCACGAAATTTGGCGATGTCGACGACGCGTGCCACCGGCAGTGGGCTTTATCATCCTCGTATTAGTAGCCGCGTTTCTATCCAAGTTCTCGTGCACCCGTCGATTGCAAGGCGCAGCTCCGATCTTGGTGTACGCCCGCCCGCGGAGGGACCACCAGGACCATCGGGTATCTACCCGTGCGTTCCACTTTCTTCCCTCGCAGAAAGACTTGAGTACATGACGTTAATTATAGTACGTAATGCTGGCTATTACCGGTGCCATCATGGACAGGCACGCCCACCTCCCATTGAACACTCGCAACTGACGGTCGTCGACACGTCCATGCACGCGGTCGCAGACCGCCGATCCCAGGCCTGGTTCCCACCCGCCCCCCCTTACGGTGGACCCAGCCCACCTCCGTATTCCAAATCCAGGCCCGTAGCTGTGCAACTTTGTCCTCTGCCGCAGCAGCAGCGCCTACTCCCGCCGGAGAGGGTTATTGTCGAAACATGACCCCCTCTCCCTTCCTTGCATCCTCACGCCGTGCTTTGCGTACCGCCATCTGGAGCCGGATCTCGCGCACCGCCCTGAGGGCAATGATATCGGGGAATGGACCACAATGCAGTTGAAGCGCGGAAGTCTTCCTTTTGTGCATCCGGCTTTCATTAACTTTACCTTTGACGCCATCGGATGTGAAGAAACTCGCTTTCCTTTTTGCGTTTGCATGATACCACCTTTTATTTCGACTTATACCCTTCTGATGCACATGATGATCCGAGTCGTCCGCTAGCTTTTACTACAGGATCTCACAACGAGGACTTTCATGTTCCTACATAGATTACTGCATCATTTGTAGCAACTATTCCCTCCGCATATTGATATTGATCTCAACGGAAATAACATCAATATGCAGCAAGACCTCAATCTTGCGGTTAACGGACCGTGAGATCGGCAAGTAGATTCGGCGGCAAGTACACGTGGGATAACCATCCCAGGGAAAGTAAGCGGTGAGTCGGAACGCATCATATTTGCGCCGCAATTCGAGCGGATTACTGCGATTCGTGGTGCGATTTCCAGCACCACATGACAGTCTATGGTGGCGTGGGACAATATAATTTTACATAATTGGACAAACACGGTTTTTGTTCAGCTGACATAGCCATCGTCATTTTCGACATCACATATCAGGAGGGAAAAGGTTCACATACGATGCGTGCACGCCTGTGTTGCTCCCCAGGCTCGGCGTTTCCAGCAACATAGTGTTCGTCTCCGAAGAATATTGGATGCCTCTGAATCGTAAAAATGCGTCAATGTAGTGATTCTGGTTCCTGGCCGTGTGAACATTCCGTTTAGTAAGCCATCGTGCAAGTATGTTTAGCTCACTCGATCAATATATCCCGCAGGCAATGTAGAATGAATTTCGACGACGAGGTGCGGTCTGTAGATCTGAACCGTCGCAGATCTAGACATATGTACTTACCTCGTAGCGTCAACACGTTCGACCACGTCTCCTCCGTGCTTCTTTGGAGCGGGGCTCGACAATTATTTCTCTGCTCTTCCTATATGTTTCAAAAATCTCCTTTATCCGACAAGTGAGTTCTGGTCCTTCCGATGAGTCGGGGTTTCCCACCTACTTGAATGAACACCATGTAAATACGTCTCACCCCTATCTTCTCCTGCGTGTGTGAAGCTCGTACCCCTTTTTGTCCGACCTCGTTAAGACACTCAGATAGTGAGCACCCAGAAACGAAGCTGGGGGTGGATGCATACCGATAAAGCGAGCCGTCCTGAGTTCCCGAGCGGTGGATCTTGGTCAATTTTGTCTGCAATAGCTGTTACATGAATCTGGTGAATTTCTCTAGAGGCTCATTTTGTCTTCAGTCCATGACCGAGGCGAACTAATTTTGAGATGCAGTAAGCACCTCTGACTCGTCGCGACCTGAATAGCCCAGTTCGATCGACGTTCTGACCGGCGATGTCCATTTTCGTGTTTCAAACGCGTTTCGTGCTTTCATCACAGTCAGGTCCCACTCTGACGGTCCGGACGCTGGGGTGGTGGTTGGTTTCGAGGTATTCCTATAATTGTGGTTATGCATTCGTAACGCAGGGTTACCATCATGGCATTAGGCCCTGTACAGCATGTGTTTGTTAACGATAACGGCCAGTTTTGATTGGCTTACGCGTTTCGGCTACCTGCTTAAACTTCGGCTGTTATCGTTAACAGATGAGTGTTGTACAGGCTCTTAGCGAGTTATCCGTGCGGCTCATTCTCCACCAAGTGTTCGATTGTTCGATACTAATGTATGTACACTAGCTTAGAGAGAACCGTGGCTCACACCTCCGCCACAATTCCCATCTTTACACAAAAGACGCTAAGGAAAAAACGGCGCTGAGAAATAAAGTATCAGTAAGTCATGTAAGGAGCGTAAGCGAGTCAAGAACCAGAGTATGCAGATAGAAAAAAAAAAGAAAGTCAGGTATGTCCCCGTACGTCGCAAGTCCGTCCAGAAAAAATCATAACACGTGCTAACAAGGACCAGTAGAGACAGGAGTTTAAGAATGTGCAACGATTCGCAAACTTGCTTTTCAATCGCTAGAAAGGGATAGCTCTATTGGGCACGATGCAGAGTTGACCTGCGCAGACGCGGTACTCGTCGAGGGCAGACCCTGGATGTCCAACGTCAAAAGGACCTCGAAGCCCACGCCTAAACAGCATATTAGGATTTCCATGAAAGGGGAAACGATTGGAACACACCAGGTCTGACCCCACCAGTGTACGTCTGGGGATTTTTACATGCGTTATACCATGCCACCCAGGTAGGATCTGTGTCGTTTGGTGCAACATATGAAAAGTTCAGTGGTATTTGGATGACGGGGAATCCATGGGCGGGAAGCGTGGCTTTTCCAAAGTAACCACTGCCGATCTGGAACCCACTGGAGGGATACCAGACCTGGGCATCGATATGGTTAAACGTCAGAGGGATTATATTGCTAGTTGTGTCGACTTGAATCTCGGCATAGGCGGGGAAGGAAAAGTTAGCTGGGGAACGTGAGAATTCTGTGGGTATTGATGAGTTGAAGTTGCCGGTGGCACCGACCAACGGTGAGCTGCCGGAGAATGAGATGCCGGGTACGCGAGGGATGGTGATAGCAAGTACGATGGCGATGCTGTCGTTATGATGCATTATAGCAGTATGAGTACCAAACGGACGACAGAAGGAAGGAGATGAGTACTGACATGGCACACCAGACAAAGATAAAGATCACAAGGAACTTCTTGGTGAACCACCTGGTGCCGCAGAGACCTATCTCGCCTCGGTTCCAAGCTCTCCACTTTGCAAGACGTTCCTCGCTCTTCTTTTCCCTCCGGCCTGACTTGGTCATCTGCTTCATCTCAGTACGCTCCCATTCGGGTCCAAGAGCAGGGACAGTGACAAGTTCAACTGGCGCAATCGTACTATCATTATCCTCCCCTTCCGGTTTGCTCGCAGTTCCAGGCGTTGAAGGTGGTAACTTTTGATAGCTGTTGTTTTTCGCAGGCATAACTTGAACGACACGGGGACCCAGTAAAAACGGAAATCACGTACGCGTGCTCTTGATGTTGTCCGATGCCAAATGCGGTGCTATACCTTGGACCAGCATTGTTGAAATCCGCGAAGACATCCCAATTTTCTGGTTGGCCCGCTTCTTCTTCCTCGTCACGACCACCCTTCAGTGGCTCTCGTCTTCCCGCGGTGAAGAAGGAAGATGCATTGTACCCGGCGGACTGCGTATTGAGAAGATCTTGCGACGTTCGAGATTGATGGTCGGCATAGAAAGAGGACTGGGACTCAGCGCGGGGCCGAGCTGCTCCTCGAGGAAGGTTGTTGACCGGGTTCACGGTGGGGTTTATGTCATGTCCAAGAGCATCTATGGACCTGCGTGCACCGTAGAAAGAAGAGACAGCAGATTTTCTGTCATACTCCATGGTTACCTGCAAGACTCGGGGCGGGATGGGCTTTTACAGAACCTGTCAGTGGGAAGAACGAACTGGCGTGGGCTGCAACTTTCGGGTCACGATGGCCTTGTTTTGGGGTTAGGGTTTGTCTCGGCCTGAAACGTCCGACAAAGAACACTAGCTGGCGCTAATGTGGGGGGCAAGCCCCCCCCCCCCCCCCCCCACACACACACACACAATGCTATATCCCAGTTGCATCACACATTATGCAAATTACTGGATTGGCAGGCAATCATGTCATTATCAAGCAACTCCTGAAAAAATAATTAGAATGTTTTATTATATTTTATTATATTTATATCATACTAATCATATCTGCAATTCACAACATGTCACAAATGTGATTTTGCTTGCATCAGATAATCAGACTATTGCTATGCCCATCAGATGACAGTGTCCACTTGTTGATGAAATCTACATAATTAGTTAATGTAACTACTAAAACTACATAATTAATTAACCAAATTATAGTATAAACTAATTGTTTGTTAACTACTGATCATGTTACTAACTGATCACCCTTACAAATCATATAGACTTATACTTACTACAGATTGCACAATTGACTGTGCATGACTGTGCATGTCATCTGAGTTAACATTCTTCAAGAATAAGCTCAGATTGAATTACTACTATAAATACAGTTTGGAATGTAGTAGATACACTAGTGCGATAAGATTTCTCTCTTTTGCTCTCCTATTTACTTCTCTCTTCAATCTAGTGCTCACCCAAGTACTATTACTTTCACCAAGTCTAAAACTCTGCTCAAACAGTAAGTCTCATACTGTAATTCCTTTACTTGTTGTACTGCATACCCAAAAGAGTATGTGACATGCTAGCCACATTACAGTCACTATCTCTTTAGGTCATGAGCCCCACCTAGATTGGCTGGGAACCTGTCATGAACTCTTATTTCACATTTCATTTTGGACCCTTTACGATACTTCGAGACTGGTCTAGCTCTGCAGCATACCCTAGCATGCTGACTGCAGCTTCTATTACATCTGAGACTTCTTTGATGTTCTATCACATTCTATTGTGGGGTATGAGGGTTCTTTACTTCTTTCCTTACATGGTAATGTAGAACAAGATATAAACCTCACCTGTATCATAGTTGGTCTTTAGTTTTGGAATTACTTTTCCCTTCTAGCATTCTAGTGTTCTCCTTCAGAGCCTGGCACTAGTAAGTATCTAACAAAATTCCAAAACTAATCTTCTGAACCAGAACACTTGCCGTGCTCTTCGCGCTCTCGCCCTAAGCTTTTTCATTACCACTCTTGCCCAGAGCCATTGCATTTCATGACATCCGTGTCTTCTATCTCTCTACCTTCTTTTTTCCCCTTACCTTAGTCGGTTCTACTGTCACTGCTTGTGTAAAGCACTCCAAACCCACACCTGTGCCATTTCCTGTGGTCAGGTGCTCACCTTTGTGACTTGAGGGTGCTGTGATTTGCACAAAGAGCTAGTGGTTATGGACTCAAACGGGTGCATGTATATGGTCCTGTAAAGCAGTACCAGCAGGGCAACTCCAGCTGGAAGAGTCGTGGGTATACCACCCTTATTTGGTAACTCGACACCGGCTTTGACCGTCACCTTCCATCTGTTGGGGTAACAGATACTCTGTATGCGGGTTCAGTGCATACTCGACCGACTCCAACATGCTGATGAAGCCCTCAAGCTTCTAGCTTCCCCTCCACTTCCACACTTGTTGTTGTCCATGCCTGTGCACTTCGTGCAGGTATCATGTGAGTAATCCTATCATCACACGCCTTCTCATTGAGGACTTAACCAATCTGAGACACATGCAAAACCCACATGTCTGACCCAATTAGGATCACTCACGACAATGTGGAAACCCCTGATCTAGACCAATTCGACGATGCCTTTGCGGCAATGGCCACCACTCCAAGGGCCCTGTCCCATATGCCCTCTCGAGCCATTTCAAGGGCTCAGACCTACGGATACATCCCCTCTGCCAGAGCACTGGCTGTGCCACGTGCAAGACCAGCAACTGGAGGTATTCTCAATACCCCCCTCGCCCAGACCCTGCCCATGCCATCACAACATCAGACTACCGATGGGTTCTTCGGAGCCTATCAACAATGGGCAAAGGACTTTACCAACTATGGGCCTACAGTTGCTGGACTGCTGCCAATCCCTGCCTCTACCTTATTCGTCCAGACTGGCATATTGCCAGTTGATACAACCGCTCTACTCCAGCAATGGGGTGCCACTCACATTACTACTCCTCCCCTCGTTAGAGGTGCTCGACCTCTCCCTCAGCGACCCGATAGTAATGGATCTGTGTCAACAATTCCACTGCCACGTCCTATCACAAGCAATGTTTCAAGGCATGGCAGACCCAATTTGGGAAAGTCAATTGTGGCGAAGCCCGAGGTATTCGATGGAACCAAGGAGAAGTTCCTACAGTGGCTGAGACAGGTGGAAGTCTTCATCGCTGGTTATGATGAGGAACCCACTGCTGGACAGAAGATCTTAATCGCCCTGTCCTATATAAAAGGCAATAACGCTGTGGGGTGCTTCGTGGACTTGTGGTTGCAAGAGAATGTAAGCAGGATCCACCTGCTGAGTTACAGCCACTTCCGAAAAGAGCTCCACAACATGTTTGTGCCTGTGGGAATTTGGCAGCAGGCTGAACAGAAGTTGCTGAGAACTTGCCAAGGTGAAAAGGAGTCACTACAGGACTTCTTCATTAAAACGAAGCAATTAATGTTGGAGGCAGACTACAAGGTGGTCATGCATGGAAGAATGCTGGTTCGACTCATGTGGCAAAACGTCTGCAATGAGATCGTGGAGTTTGTTGAATGATCCCAACCAGCACTCATCACGAGCGAAGACTACAACAAGTGGGAAGCGGCTCTGAAGCAGGCAGATATCATCCTGCAGGAAATCGAGGACCGGAAATGGTACCAGAAACAGGGATAATGGAGTTGGGCCCAATATGGCCAAACAAAGAAGTTCCCTCCTGGTCTGGTGCCAGTCAAAGCTGCTGCACCCGTGCCAAGTCAACCTCTGCCATCTGTGCCAATTCATCCAAATGTGGTTGGAATGTTCTCAGGGTCTGGAGCCCCGATGGATCTAGACAAAGCACATGCCGAAGGGAAGTGCCGACATTGTGGCAAACCCTGGCCATGTGCAGAACATTTCCACCCTAGACCCAGACAACCAATGAATGCCTATGTATTTGAATTCAGAGGAGTGAGGATTGAATATGAGAATCCGGAGATGTTGGAGAAGTCGATCCAAGAGATCAAGGAAAAGGGACTCCCAGTAGCTACCAGTTCTGAATTGGGTTTTGTTGCTGGAGCGTAGTACAGTTGACTACAGCTCCTAATAAGTCTATTGTTGTACCGAGTTTGAATAAATTTTCTGTTTTAACTTGCGAAACAATGGACAAGACTGAACCTGAATCGATGGAAGTCGTCAAACTTTCATCAGACGCTAAATTGCCAGAACAACAAATGAAAGGGTCAGCTGGCTACAATGTATTTGGAATGGTAGACATTACTGTGAAACCCCATCAATGCGTAAAGGTGCCCCTAGCAATTAGCGTAAAAGCACCAAAGGGCATTTATGCCTGGATAGCACCGAGATCGGGGTTAGCAGTAAAAAAGGGAATTGATGTACTGGCCAGGGTCATTGATGCTGATTATCGAGGAGAAGTCCAAGTCATCCTTCTTAATATGGGCGATGAGGATGTCGAGATCAAGAAGGGTGATAGAGTAGCCCAAATGATCCTTGAGAAGATCAAGACTCCGAAGGTTGTTCAAGTAGAGAAGCTTGACGACACAGTTAGAGGTGATGGTGGTTTCAGATCAACAAACATCCAAATCCTTCAATGACTGAAGGAAGCGCTGAGGGTTGATCACCCCCTGCTTGTTGAAACTTCCTGTAAGGGTATGGCTATAAGCCAAATGGGGGAGAACCCAGCCTCTATCCACCCAAGTGGACATGCAATCAAGAGTACCTCTAAGGGAAGCAGTAGACAGACTTGGCTGAACACTGTAGACCCTTGGTTGACACAGTGGATTAAGCAGGTCGTTGACCAAAAGGATGCGGAGCGATCACTCAATCATTTAAGATCCTTTGTGCACGATTCGCAGACTGCTGAAGTGACCCCTGAATTAATAGCAAACATTAAGGGGTTAACACCGATAGAAGTGCAATTCATACTTCACGAGTTGCAAAGGAAACCCAGGTATACCAGGCAGAAAAGATCCGACAGTTCCCTAGAAGTAAAAGGGATAGTCACGACGACTGCTGGAGATCAGCTAGAAGTCACTGCCTTGGTAGACTCCGGATGCACAGGATCGGCAATCGATGAGAAGTTTGTGAAGGAAAATGGGTTAAGGACATATGCACTACCTACATCCATTCCTGTATATAATGCCAATGGAATGCCCAATACCAAAGGCAAAATCACAGACTTTACCACCATCGAAATAGATATAGATGGTCATGTCAAAAACCTTTCGCTAGCAATAACCCAATTAAGCACACACAACATATTTTTGGGTCATGACTGGTTAAAGATGCACAACCTGGATATCAATTGGATCAATGGAGAAATTAAATTCCATTGTGAAGACCACATCCCGGGACTTGTGGATGATGAAGAGGATGAAGATGTCGAGTCCGAACGATTGTTCAAGGTAGACATTGAATCCTATCTTCAAACCCTATCTACTGACCTGGCCATCGAAGCTTATAAGAAGAAGGGTGGAGATAAATCCTTCGAAAGCATAGTTCCGGAAGCATACCACCAATATGCTGATGTATTTGCCAAGGAAAACTTCGACGAATTACCACTGAGATGCCCTTGGGACCATGTGATCAAACTTCTACCTGGAGATCATCAAATCAATTGTAAAACCTACAATCTAACTCTCGACGAACAGAAGGAACTAGACGCCTTCCTCGAAGAGAATCTGAACTCTGGAAGAATCCGCCCCTCTAAATCACCCTTTGCATTGGCCTTCTTCTTTGTGAAGAAGAAGGATGGACGACTTCACCCAGTACAGGACTATTGGAAATTAAACGCAATCACCGTTAAAAACCAATACTCCCTGCTGCTAATCTCCGAGCTCATCGACAAGCTGAAGAAAGCCAAATATTATACCAAGCTTGATGTGAGATGGGGATACAATAACATCCAGATGAAGGAAGGTGATGAATGGAAAGTGGCCTTCAGAACTAACAGGGGACTATTCGAACCCCTTGTAATGTTCTTTGGTCTTACAAATTCGCCAGCCACATTCCAGACAATGATGAATCACCTGTTCTGAGATCTGATCAATCGAGGAAAGGTGGTAATCTACATGGACGACATTATGATTTTCACGGAAACAATTGAGGAACATCAAGATGTTGTAAATGAGGTTCTTCAAGTGTTGAGAGACAATAAATTGTATTTGAAACATACCAAATGCGATTTTGAGCAAACTGAAACAGAATATCTTGGTTTAATTGTCTTCCACCAGGAAATCAAAATGGATCCCACCAAGGTTGAGGATGTGACATCATGGCTGAAACCGACGACTCGCAAACAAGTGTGAGGATTCCTCGGGTTTCTAAACTTCTACCAACGATTTATTAAAGACTTCGCAAAAGTCGCGCGACCACTTAACGCACTCATGTCGGAGAAGCAGGACTTCATCTGGTCCGAAGAGTGTCAAACAGCCTTTGATGCTCTAAAAATGGCAATTACAACAGTGCCAGCATTGGCGATGCCAACAGATGATGGTCCCTTACATATTGAAACTGACAGATCAGGAATCGGCATTGGAGCCATTCTCACACAGAAGCAAGACAATCGCTGGCATCCACTAGCATTCATCTCGTGGTCATTAAATGATGCCGAGCGGAACTACCATGCAGCGGATCTTGAATTGGCTGCAATTATCTTCACGTTGAAAGAGTGGCATCACTATCTATTAGATGTGAAACACGAGTTCAAGATATTGTCCAATCACAAGAATCTGGAGTACTGGACTCGTCCACAAGACTTGTCCCACCGACAAGCATGTTGGCAACAATTGCTCCAGGAGTACCATTTCACCATCTCTCATCGTCCTGGCAAGACCAATCCCACGGACCCTCTGTCCTGGAGGCCAGACTTTGAAAAGGGGGTGGAAAACAACAACAAAGGACAAATCATACTCCAACCACATCTTTTCAACCATCTGACAGCTGAGATATCGGTTCAAGCTGCTGTGCGCTCACCGACTGGCGAAACTTCAAGTGATTCCATCGAAAGCAGAGTGGAAAAGCTATAATATCGAATGGAATTGTTTGCCAAGAAGGGATTAGAAAAAGAAGAATCCAATTGGCAAACGAAGGACGGCATGATCTTCTGGAAAGATCTTCTATATATTCCACAGGATGAGAAGTTGCGCAAAGAAATCATCATAGCGCATCATGATCATCCGCTTGCCAGTTACCCTGGGAAAAGATGAGCACAAGATCTGGTGATGGCAAAATACTATTGGCCGTCCCTTAAAAAGGACATAGAGCATTACATAATCAGATGCAACCATTGTCAAAAGGTCAAATCTAAAACGCAAGCCAAGAATATGCCACTACACCCGAATGAGATACCGGATGCACCATGGGAGATAATTTCGGTCGACATCATCAGACCTTTACCTGAATCACAAGGGAAAGATGCAATATTGACTGTCGTTGATCGATTCTCCAAAATGGTACATTTGTTCCCTGTATGATTGAACATCACTGCAGAAGGAGTAGCCAAAATCTTCAGAGATCACATGTTCAAACTGCATGGAACTCTGCGGAAGGTGATTTCAGACCAGGGACCTCAATTCATCTCGTCTTTCATGAAGGATCTATACGCTATGTTAAAGATAGAGGGAAATCTGTCGATGGCCTTCCATCCACAAACAGATGGCCAGATGGAACAGTACAACGCGACAGTCGAGCAATACCTTCGACTATACACCAATCACCGACAATCTGATTGGGTAGACTGGTTGCCACTCACAGAGTTTGCGCACAATCAGTGAACCACATCGAGTACCGAATACTCTCCCTTTGTCCTTAATTATGGACAGCAGCCGTTGATAGGGATAGATCGATGAAAAGAAGTACGAAACCCCACTGCCAAGGACTTCATAGACTCCATGAAGCAATCTTTTGACAAAGCCAAAATGTCATTGGAACATGCAGCAGTGGACATGAAACACTTCTACGATCAATCGGCCCAGAAACCAACAGTGTACAAAGCCGGAGACCTCGTGCTTTTAGAAGCCACCAATATCAGATCTGAATGGCCATCAAAGAAACTTGATGACAAACGATATGGCCTGTTCAAGGTACTTCAGAAAGTAGGGGAATCCACATACAAACTCAAGTTAGACACCAAGTGGTGCGGGATTCATCCTGTGTTCAACAAATGTCTATTACATCCGTACACGCCTGGTTCCTACCCTTCTCAACAAAAGGCTCCACCACCGCCACTGGATCTAGTCAACACCATACCGGAGCAGGAAATAGCTGAAATCCTTGACTGCTGAGAACACTGTGGACAAATCGAGTTCTTGGTAGCCTGGAAAGGTTTCCCACGAGAAGAAAATGAGTGGAAATGCGAAAATGAGCTTGGAAATGCACAGGATGCTGTTAAAGCATTCTACCATAAACACCCCACAGCATTCCGACCCTCAAAGACATTCTGCTCTCATCTCATCACTCCTGACGATCCGTGTGACTGTGCTGGTTGTACTGGCGGCTCGACATTTCACAATCCTTCATTCCTAGATTTCCGCAAGCATTTTAAACGTTTGGACGATTCCTTGTTTGACATCCCTCCAATCATTGGGACAACGATTCTTGAAAAGGGGGTAATGTCATGAACTCTTATTTCACATTTCATTTCAGACCCTTTATGATACTTCGAGACCGGTCTAGCTCTGCAGCATACCCTAGTGTGCTGACCGCAGCATCTATTACATCTGAGACTTCTTTGATGTTCTATCACATTCTATTGTGGGATACGAGGGTTCTTTACTTCTTTCCTTACATGGTAATGTAGAACGAGATATAAACCTCACCTGTATCGTAGTCAGTCTTTAGTTTTGGAATTACTTTTCCCTTCTAGCATTCTAGTGTTCTCCTTCAGAGCCTGGCACTAGTAAGTATCTAATAGAACCCAAATACTGTCTTTGATACATTCCTGAAACATGTCTCAAGAGTGCCACTCCTCTCAGGAGGAAATTTCCTCTCTTGAATCATTTTTGCTCATCCAATCTGAGGCAATAGCAGGGCTCAAGGCTCTTTCTCTCCAAATAAGGAGATCCATTGGGGGAGAATCTCTTTTGGAAGTTTTGGGTCATAATCTCACTGTATGGACTGCTGCCCATACCTTTAACAATATAGGATGAACAGACAAGAACAACCTGACCACATTAGTACTTAATGGTGCAGGTGTACAAGAAACATTCTATTCTTTTCTTCTCTATAATACACAAGTGGAATCTGACCTATGACACATAGAGATTCATCTACTGGACAGTCCCTATCAAACAGTAGAGATCACAGATATCACACTTGTAAGTACACCTGTTCCTCCAAATCTTCCCTCCAGCATCAAAATTCCTTCTGGTGGTGTTACCATTGATTGGGAAGAATCAATTGGTGCCCAAACTGCTTATCCTATCAATCACCATCAATGTTTTTGGCTTGGTTTCATTCCCAACAACTTCTCTGTTTCACAAATCCTATCTGGTGGATGGACCTTGGAATGCTTGACCAGCTACCAAGAGTTTATCAACCATTACCAACCATACATAGTTCCTCCACCATGAAATTCATCTCCAATTTCTGTTGCTGCTACTTCAGGTAGTCCTTCACCAACAGAACAGTCTCAAGGTGAGAACCAGCAGACACCTGCTGAGACCCTCATTGACCAAGGAACTATGGTCCCTCAGCATCTGACTCTTCCTATATCCAACTCTAGTGACCAGCAGAATTCTGCTGAAACTGTTATGCTTGGTCCAGGTAGGAACGAGCGTAGGCTCAAAGAACTAATTGTGGATCAAGGGTTCGAGGTATTTGGATAAGGATGCCTGCCTAAAGGTCAAGGGGATCATCTGACGATGAGGTTGACAAAGGAGTTCAAAGGGGTCATCCGACGATGAGGTTGACAAAGGAGTTCAAAGGAGTCATCTGATGATGAGGTCAACGAAGGAGTTCAAAGGAGTCATCCAACAATGAGGTCAACAAAGGAGTTCAAGGAGTTCAAAAGTAAGATTGAGCAGGACTAAGCTAAGGATACATCGAGTGAAGCAATGGCTTAAGTACTGTGAAGAATGGAAATTGATAGAAGGTCATGGAAGGTTTGTTACTAAGCAAAAGAAGATAGAACCTTCCATGAGAAATAGAAGCATAGATAACAAGAATAGGAAAGCAGAAATGAAAGGTGTGCAATGAACACATTGTGTGTTCTAGAGCACTCTAAAGAAAGTAAAAGGTACCAGGTTGGGCCGGTCTGTTGTACTAAGAAAGGAAAAGAAAACAAATCGTAACAGAAACAGACTATCAAATGCCAGAGGTAGGAACACCCTTGATTCAATCTCCATCTTCTTCTGAAGTATCAACTCCACCAGGTATCCCTTGACCACATACTCCTCCTCTACCTCATCATTCTCCATCTCTTTCTTCTGGGTCACCATCTCAGGAACTATGATCCATATTATCTCACCAACAAATCTTCTCTCCATGTCCATGTCCACTTCCACAACATATTCCCTTCATTCCACCTTGTCCCAATCATCCCTCACCTCCATCAACTTCTACACATCATTCTATTTCCAATGATGAACATGCAGAATGTTTCCTCTCAGAGATCCTATGTGAACTTGGAGTGCAGCCTGGACCTTCTTCAAGAATGCCTGCTCACTTGTCTCCACCTCCAAGAGGACTTCCAAATCCTCAATTTTGGCTACACTTCCATCCAATACAATGACACCACTCTCAAGTTCCCCATTCCCATCAGGAACCAATTCTCTTGACCACAGACTCCAGTCTTTCTAACAGGAGCAATGCCAATTTACAGAGACAACCAAGGCCACCCCCAACTCCAAGAACCCACTCCACTCATCCTCAATAACTTGCAACTGGACCAAATGTCATCAACATCTCTGTTGGACTTCCTATTGGGCCCAATAATGAGGTTCCCTGAACTCATCTTCAATGAAGAAATAGGCAGAGACATTCCATTTGGATCAGAAGTTCCTCTTCCAATCTGTCCTCAATAGTGGACACTCATAACAATCAATTTTTGCAGGAGGGACCAAGAAGACCCAACTTGGACTGAATGCCTGGAGGATATTGTAATTACTCCCTTGAATGTCATCTGGGTGCAAGCACCCAGATATCTATTCCACCCACAAATCCAGCTCAATGAAGCACCAGGTTTTGGCATCAACTACAGACTTGACATCAGTAAAAAAAAGACAGAAAAATTGGCATGACTTACAAGACAATCCCATGGCATGACTCACTTGTTGAATCTTCATTATTTGAAGAAGGAATGGATGAGCTTAGGTGATGTTAGCCAATTAAAGCTGTATAAAAGCATTGTGACTTGCTCATCCTCAATCTCCAGTTGGTCAATTTGCTCATCTTCCTTCACTTCCTTGAATGGATAATATTCTACTCTGTTGTCATGGTTAGATCATACCTAGTAATAATAAGGAAGCACACATTAAACCATCAGAGGGAGATCCTTTGTCAATGGCTGTGATGGGAGGAATCATGTCCCTGTAAAACAAGGTCAGAAAAAAAACCTTTGGAGAGAGAGCACAACTAACTGGATTGGGATGCTTGATATGTGTGACACATCCTTTTCTACTTGAAGGACAGGTGAGGTGTGACTGACAATATCTTAGGGCTCAGGGAATGCATGTGTTGGGTTGGATTCTTCTGTCTCTGGCTCCATGACCTCTGGGAATTTGGGGGAGGTATATCCTGTGTTGAAACCACTGTCCTCAACTTGCAGTTTGACCATGTCCTCTGAATGAAACTCAGGAAAGGCATCTCTTGTGTTAAGGTCCTCCTGCTTTGGCTCAACCATGTCCTCTGAGTGAAACTCAGGGGGAGCATCTTATGATTCATCAACAGCTTCCACTACCTCCTCCTGCTCTGACTCAACCATGTTCTCTGAGTGAAACTCAGGGGAGGTGTCTTATGATTCATCAGCAACTCCCACTACCTCCTCCTCCTCCTTGTTGTGGTCCATGTGATTCTCAGTGGTCACTTCCTCCTCCCATATGACCCTATGAGTGCATTTCCTGCAGCAGCAAGGTCAGGATGCATGAGTGGTGTCACAAAAAAACACTTGCCTGCATATTACTGGATACTTCTCTGCTTCACTTTTGGATAGCACAATCCAACATCTAATACAGTTTAGAGTGGGAACAGAAGAAGTATTAAAACATACTTGAAGGTTGCTTGAAGAGGGATGTCATTGTCCTCAGAGGACTTGACATGCTACATGCTGTTTGTGGATAATGTTAGCAATGGAAAACATTTATAAGAAGTGTAATAACTTACTCTGACCATTGCCCCACAAGCCTCATTTGGGCATGAGTGCTTCAGGGAGAACTGAGCATAAAGTAAATCAACAAAAGCATGACTTACTGATGAGTAATTGGTCCAGGGTCTCCCACCTCATCCTCATTCCCTTGCCCATCTTCCTGCTTGTCTGGCTTGGCCATATGCAACCTGGCATTCCTTCTAAAGGGCAATGAAGAAAATGTTGATCTGAAAGGTGAAACTAACCTTTTACTTCTTTGAGAAGGGTGTAAGTTGCTTGTATCATCTGTGGACTCAGCCCAATGTTTCCTATGATAAACTTAGAGTGTGATTAGACATGAATCATGAGTGACTTGCCTGTATTGCCTCTGATTTTGTACACAACATGCATGGTATTGCTGTAATCCAGGTTCAGTAACTTCCTAGAAGAGCTATTCAGTAAATGTATGTTGTGGCATGAGGAAACATGCACAATCTCTCTCATTGCCATCATTGCTGTTCATTTGTCAAAGCTCAGTTGTGCTCATGCTGGACAGAATCAATCAACATGCTATAAGGATGAGGAATACTTACTTCAGTGCATGTCATATCAGATATCTTCTGTGCCATTTATGTATTCAAGAAACACCTGAGATAAGTTGAGATGATGATAATGAAGTTACCTTTACACACATCATTAATGTAATGAGTCACATGACTTTCACATGACCAGCAGCACAACAATCCACATTACTATTTATCTCAATGCATGGTTATGTGCATGACTCACTCTATTAGGTTGGCTTGTCCTAGTATCAGAAGGTGACAATAGAAATAACAATTTGCCCTGAGAACTTTGATTGGATTGCAAAGATTGTCATGTAAGTTAGTTACACAGCACACATATGATTGATGAGATACAAGCAATGGTTACGACTATAGATATACAGCATATCTTAGTTTTAAAGTGTTCTAGACTGCTCCAAGATAGTGTACATGTTGACATCCAATTTTTCCCCTCTATTGTAAATGTCTGAGATACCTGTAAATAAATACATATTGTATGCCTGGAATGTCTTGAATCCAAAGTGCTTGAGGATGGTGGATATGATCTTCTTTGCCTTTGTGAGACACTTGACCTTCTGTGCTGGTGCTTCTTGTGCTATGTACCTGTCACTATACTTGACCATCCCACAAAGAGCTACCAGTGATTGCTTATACAGCTCTGGGAGATCTATATTTGAGAACAGCATTGGTGTGATCAAGAATGCACAATGTACTATGAGTCCTTGGAAGATATGGTAACATGAGAACTATTCAACAAAGCACATGCAATGTTCCAAGGTGGGCTTGGTTTGTGATGGTCTTGCTTCTCGTCTTGTTGATGTGCCTTGAAAGCTCCATCAAGTGCATCATGTTGAGGTTGAAGTAATGGCCACCTTGACAGAAACTTGCAATGGGAGTATAGACAGCATGGAGCTGCCCAGGAGGCATGATGCTATTCAAAAAATCAGTAATGCACTGCAAGACTGGGGAAAAAAAACTCACCAAAGGTCACCAGGGTACAGGTAGATGGTCTCTGCATTGACCAAGTCAAGGGACTCAGTCAACAGATTCTCATGTATGCATGCTTGTAATGGCCTGTGCCAGTTCTTCCTACTTCACTTTCTCATGTTTGAGGTTGATGATGGTCCAGTTCTTTACACCAGTGAAAGGGACAATGAACATACCAGCACTCTCAGCATTGTGGTGTAGGTATGTGTGGATCATGGCATGGTGTATGATTCTCCAAGAGTGAGTATTGAGGATGTCACTGCAGATAAGGAGCTCATCATATAGGTCAGCAAACTGACTCTGTGCCCAGTCAAGGCAGTACACATTGTCCAATTTTCTGGAAAGAATTTAGAAGTGATTGAAACCCCTTGAAAATGTACATACTTGAAGGGCATGTGGGGAGCTAGCTGTGGGAGTGGATAATCCAAGCCAACCCTTGCTACACCCATGTTGTTAATGTTGTCCAAGAATCCTTTGATGGTTGTTGAGGTGAACAGATATGCAGGGTTATTCATCCATACCTCCATGTCTAGATGACATTAGTGCACACAATGAGGAAGTAGCAGATGATGAACCATGGACCTCAAATAGGCGATCCAGAACAGACATGAATACTTTTTCAAGCCTGTCCATCATCAGCTTGAATCCATCCATGTTGACATACCCCCTGATAATGACCATCTTGTTTATCAACAGGCTTGTACAAGTTGCTTCTAGTAGGTCTGAAGGGTCCATGGTACCTTGCAAAAATGCAACAAGTTCACTGGAGGGCATGCATTCAGGAATATTGGCAATATTGATGATGGCACACATGTCCTGTTTGAGAATGTTGAAGATGGTGCCATTCTTGTGTGACTTGATATATGGAAGAACCATCATTTGGTTGTTGCTCCATTGTACTGTGCCTGTGTTCTCACTAACTTGTACACCAAGGACATTGGTCACAAGATTGGAAAGGTTGTTTTTGGGATGGGAAGAAAGGATGGCTGACATGGATGGAACCAAGGGAGAGGGTGACCTAGGTGCTTCACAAGCCCAAGAGGAGGATGTGTTGATATTAAGTTGTCACACCAGGATGTCTTGTTCATAGATGCATGGATTGAGAATAGAATAATTTGTGGTGGATCCAGAGGGCTCAGCGATATGGTTGTTGAGTGCAGCCTGGATAGCAGCAGCCATGGCAGTCATCACTTCTTCATCAGTGGCCATTCTGAGAGCAGACCCACCAGCAGCACATTTATTAACCCTGAAATTCCAATCAAAAACGAAGTCCCATGTCAAATTGATAACAATGACAAACCTAACTCTCTGTTGAGACTTGGTATTCTGCTGCCAATGTACCCTCTTTTCATCTTCTGTCCTAGAAAGTGGTGTGAGGATTCATGCAAAAGAAAATGACAAACACATACATGAGAGCACATTGCCTCCTCTGATGCTTGTTGTTCAACTGCCTTACTTGTTCATACTAGAAAAACCCTAAGTTCAGAGGGTTCATTAGATCTGAAGAGGGCTTACCTCCTTGTTGGACATGTTGCACTTGCACTTCCCCATTCTTGTGCAAGTTTAATGCTAAATAACCAACCATGGCATGGTACGATGTGGTGGGATTTGGATGGGTGATGGATTAGGAGGGTTGGATTTGAGAGTAGCACACCAAGGGATGAAGCAGAAATAGGTGGCGAGGGAACTAACATTTCATGTAACAAATACACTGGTCCAAAATAGACTGGATCACAATCAGGCTCAAAAAGCCACACAAAAGGATATGTGGCCAACAAGTTGAGGGAGTATCAGACTGTTCTGTGGAGCAAATACAGTGTGATAGGATGGAGATGATGGAGTGACAAAAGTGACTTGTTGTCAGCATGTGTGCTTTGATATGTAATCATGTGAGACAGCTACAGAGCCTTAACCTAAAAACCTAAAAACCATAAGCCAAAGTTACATCATTTAAGACAAAAATAAAATAGTTACATAACAATTGGTGTGACACATACAGGCAAAGGAGTGTAATTATGGTGTGAAAGTCTTTCACTAGTGTGTCAGTCATGCCAAAACCTGTTTATGGTCATGCTCAAGTCTGATATGTTTGATGTGTCAGTCATGCCAAAGCCTGTCCTCCAAGGGTCACACTTAAGTCTGATATATTTATATGACTTGTCTGTCACAAACATATAGGTCACTTTAATTCATATTGGAATTTTCTCTATGTTAAAAAAAATGATGGAGCAATGCTGCCATGCAATAATACTCACACAAGACCACCTGGATTAAGGTGAATGACCTTGATGTCCACATTGTTGATCTAACTACAGAGTAGGGGTTTATTGTTTCAAAAAGACATCATTGATCTCACTCACCCCAAGTTAAGATAGGAGAGTTGAAGGGTTGATAGATGGATCAAAGAACATGTCACAGAGAAAAAAAAGTACACAGTACAGGACATAGCATGATCTGAATACATATACAATGTTTCACAGCTCTCTCTTGAGAACATCATACAAGTGCCAATATACTCCCACAATCAATACATATGCAAGAAGGCCTGTGCAATGAGCCATCAAAAAATCTGTATACCACTCTATGCTCAATGGGACATCATCCAAGTCTGAGGACCCCCCAACCTTGTGGATATGGTCATCTAACACCTTAATGAGGTAACCAATAAGGATGTGTAGAATTGGTCTATGCATCCAAAGGGTGAAGGTTGTCGGAGAGAGTACACCTTGTTTTAGGTCACATGGCATATTGGATCCAAAAAAGCGATGCAGTTTGTCCAGCATACCAAAGCATGAGATGCAGAGAGGAGGCATATGTACATGTACATATCAGATCAATGAAATGGTGATACTTGGTGACATGTTCCTCCAGGGTGGGACAAGACAATGAGAGGGGATGGACTTTGCTAAGCTGCCATGGAAAAACAAAGCAGACTGGGCAATCTGTAACTGCATATAGCAAGAAGTCTTCAAAGCTGGAAGAGATCTCTTTGAAGGGAAGGGTGGGGACATCTCCTATCAGACTATCAGGTTCTAAAAGAACATCTGAAGCCATTGGCTTATCTGCAGGGGAAGAGGGGACAGGGGTGGAAGTAGGATTGAGGAGGTAGGCAGGTTCCTTGTGTTTATTTGTGGTTGGCATCACAGTATTCAAAGGAGCCTCTGTGCTGCAAATGGCATGTGTAAGCATGTGGAAAATGGGGTGTGGAAAGAAGTACTGGGGAGGAGTCCATTTGCCATCTTTGGTTAGGGAGTGAAGTGCAGTAGGATCAGGAAAAGTCGGTTGACAGGAGGGTTGGTTATCAGAAGACAGGGTTTTGAGAGATCTGGATGATGCAACCTTGTTCTCCATGCCCTGTATAGTGCATATAGGCAGCTACAAGAAGATGTAGAAAGGTGTGACATACCGAGGCTAGTACCTGCAGCAGTTCTCATGATTGAATTATTGAAGTCTCAGCCAAAGTGATTGCATCCTTGGCATTCCTAACTGCAGCACTGATATTGGTAAGGAGATCTAGGTTGCATGTCATGGTGGGTGGTGGTCAAAGGTAAGTGTTACATAGGTAATGGTGTGGGTTATGTTCTAACAAGTCAGAAGTGCTACATCTACATCAATCATGCTATACACTAAGTGGCATTCTTGTTCATGAAAAAGCAAGTTTAATGGGAGTCAAGTTATCACTTCAGCAGGTACATAGTGGCATGTACCCACTATCAATGGGAGGCTTGAGAGAAATCAGTAGCTGTACAAGACACTTTTGTGCATGTTGAAAAATGTATATATGGAGTGTTTTTGTTGATAAAGAATACATACTAGTGGGTTAGGGATATGATTCACAACTGAGTTTTCTGGAATATTGACAAAGACTGTTAGTGAGTCACATTGGCCTAGCAGTTGGTCACAATCAGGTTGTCAACAAGTTGCAATCACTAGTCTGTCATGATTGTGAGTCATGCAAGGGTGACATCAATGAATTGGTCAAGCAATCAAGCACATTCATGGGGTATTACAGGGAAGAAATAAATGTACTACATGCATCCTCCATAAAAGTAATGAAATGTTTCACCTTTTTGTGGTATAGGTGAAGACTAGATCTCCATGAAGTAGCAGACTTGAAGGGAATGGAGATAGGTTGCAAGGATTGTCCATCAGGAGAAGGGTCTAATTTACCCATAACTTCATGGAATTTTTCTTCCTCTGAGTTGTTCCATGCCACTGTGTGTATTCCAGATATTTTCCAGATGCAAGGGAAGGGGAAGAACAAAAACAACCAAAGCTGTGGTCAATTTGGGGAGGTGATGGCTGAAACAAATGAGAACAAGATCACATATGAAAGAGGAAAGCATTCAGTTATCAATGTAGAAAAACCCACAGAGAAGATCCATTTTGTCTCTGGAGATTGAATCTTCAACAAACACTGCATCCCTCTCTGCAGATACCCAACAGTTAGCATACAGAACAGCATCCTCTGATGGGCCATCCAGGAGATCCTCAATGTTCACATATGGAGAGCACATGCACCCCAACAGGCCACCATGTAGCAAAGCTGACTTGAGACATGGTTGCATCAATAGAGATTCCACCATGGATTTGTATGCATGGAAGTTGAAGTGAGTCAGAATGAATCCCTCTGTTCTTAACCTGTGAGGATACAAGGGGGTGGGCTCAGAGAGTGCTGGAAGCTTGCTCTTGGTGTATCTGAAGAACATATGCAGATGGTAGCCATACTGAACAGCCTTGACAATGACATCATCCAAGGATGGACCCCACCCTTCACAAATACAATGTGCCACAGCAATCAAAGAGTCCAATATCAAGACTCATGGTTTGACATGCTTGTCAGAGGTTGGTTGGACAACATACCCCCCAAGGGGGTCATCTTGCAAGTTCCTTAATGAAAGATGAGGGAACTTGAAGTAGCCATGGTTTGCATGGAGGAGCACACCATTTTTGATATCCCAGTGCTTCCCTGGGGGAGTGGTGCCTTGGTCAATGGCAGTCATGATGGATGTCACTGCATTTTCACATGCGCTCAATGAGATGGCATTCTTCTCCATCACAATATGCAAAATTTGGTCAAGGGGTAAGAGTGGTGAGGGGAGAGGGATGGTGCTGAACCACAGATCTGATGCCAATTCTTTGACATTGAATTCATATTGGTTGTAAAGGAGGACATTGAGGTCAGGAATGTAAATCTCTTTGTCTGCTATGCTGACAGAGTGGGCAAATTTGAGCCCATCTGTATTGTGGGTGGAAGAAAGTTCTCCATTGTTTGGAACTGGAGGGGGTTTCTTTTCTGTTGAGGGGGGTTCTAGGGTGGATATCATCAGGAGAAGGGCGTTGGGTGTTTGGGAGGGAAAGACAGCAGGGACCTCTGGATTGGCAGCCTGGTCTTTGTGTGTGAGCATGGCTTTGTCTTCATCAAACTTGGTACAAATATCCCATTCATTGAATTCAATGCTGAAATGATGTTGATTCAGAGTCCTGTCATCCAAATCTTGTGTATTCTCCCAGGTGTCTTCCATCTGGCTCTTATTGACATGTGTACAGTGGTGGACACCCCCAACCTTGGGCCAATGGTAGAACATTGTGCCCTTGGTCCACCCACATCTTGTATTTACTACCATCCAATTCCTCCATCTGGAAAGGTCTGCCTCTGTTGCCTTTGCCCTCTGAGCTTTCCCTTGTTCAATACAACACCAAATAAATGCTCTTGGTGTCTCCACTGGCATCTCTTTGAGGGATGGCTTCACAACCAAAACTGCACTCTGTGTATCACATTGCAAAAGCTGGGTGCTGGACATGCTTGGCCAATCACATTGTTTGAGAGCTTGCTTGCAATGATGAAGCATGTCAGGGTTGGGGATGTATTGCTTCATGAAGGAGGGTGAATTTTGTATGATGTACACTGCTCTAGAAGGATTGAATGCACCCCAGTTTATCCAACAGGGTACTTGAGCATATGACATTGCATTTGTATATTGGTGGAACCAGGAGCAGCTACTGATGCTGAGGACAAGTCCAATACAAGGGTCAAGGGATGAGAGCATGTCATTGATGTCCTGGATGATTGTTTCTGAGAGAGTCATCTTCTTTTTGAGCATCTCTTGGGGACTAGGATGCTGCTTGGCATGGGGGATGAAGGTCAGACATAGATGCAACTCTGCTCATACTAACCAGTAGAGTGACAGAAGTCTGATCATCACTATGAAAGAATCCTGAGACAGGCTAGCAAACCTAAGCACTTTTTTGCAAGACTTGAATATTCTTCTATACCTGGACTTTTCAGGGTATTTGAAGAAGTCAAGGGACATGGGGACTAGGAGATCCCCACATAGGCATCTGATCACAACCTGGAACATATCCTCCAACCAGATCCAAGACTTGAGGATCTTGGGTTCAAGGGCAATAAAGCCATCAGGGTGGATGACAACTTTAAACTGTGATAAATGTCCTAGCAATGGCCCAACAAACTGAATATATTGTGGGATGAATGCAAACTAGGGGTACTTGTTTAGGTCTGTCCAAAAATGAAAGGCCTCTTCAACCAAGATGAGTTTGGGATCATCGAGGATATCAGGATGGGGGTTGGGGGGATCATAGTCCACCATGAAGGACAATATGATTCTTTGGCTTTGTATAGAACTCAGGACCAATGATGTATTTAGACATTCTGTAATGCACTCAGTGTTTTGGAAGGAAATGAAAACAAGAGATGTCACCTTTTCTGCAAGAGGGGATGCAGACACTATTGGATTCCAGCAGTGTGCATGTGGGGAGAAGAGGGGAGGGATGGAAATCAGCATAGGAAAGGGAGGAAATGGGGAGGGGACAGTGTACAGACAACATCATGTAATGACATTGTGGCAACCAGCATACAAAAGGGAAGAGGAAGGATGTGAACTTCATGAGTGGATGAGCAGACACCAGAGCAGTACACCTACCTCGATACCAGTTGAGATGACAAAACAAGAAGAGGTGGAAAGGATGGAGGGACAAAGAAGCCAAGATGAATAACTAAAACAGGGACAATAAAGTATACTTATGTAATTTATGGTGGACCAACACTGCCATTAGTCCACATAAGGAAAAGTGACATTGTCAGTGACATTGGTCTTTGGTCAGTCACATGAATGAAATAGGATGGACTCATGCAAGGAAAAGTGATGTTGTCAGTCACATTGGTCATTGGTCAATCACATGAATGAAGGATGGACTCATGCAAGGAAAAGTTACATTGTCAGTCACATTGGTCTATGTAATAATGGACAACTTCAAGCACAAATATGCTAGAAGTTTATTCTTGTTATCATAAAGGTAAATTGAAGTAAGAACAGTGTGCATGGGGTATGGGATGGAAGTTTAGGATGCATTTGAGGAATATTCTTACATATTAAAATGATTACATGGATAAGAAGATGGAAAGAATACAGCCTTTTGGGATAAAGGACATGCATAGTCCAAAGATCAAGAGGAATGTGGTAGATGTGGTCCCTGGGATCTCATTCTGACTTCAGGTTATGATATGATCTTTGCATAAACACATTTTTCTGGCTTTGCAGTACACATCACTTCCCCCTCTTCCACCTCACAGCCCTTTTATAACTGGGCCAAAATCGATCAAACTTCATGAGAGAAAGAGTATGTGGCCCAAGCTTCATCTGTGTTTTATCAATGTATGTCAAGTCTGCTTCCTCCACTTGTCTGTGGAGGTTGGATGTAGGTTGGAGAGGTGGAGGTACAGAGTCCTGGGTGAGACCAGGTTGGAGGGGTGAGAGCATTGGCTTCAGGTAATGCCTGCACCCTTGTGTGGTCCCAGCTCTTGTATTTCAGAGAATGGACAAGGATGATGACTATGGTAGTTGGAGGACTACAATGGTGGAGGCAACTGAAGTTGGACATAGGAGAAGAAGTGAGTGAAAGGAGACAAGTAGAGGGGCAGACAAATTTGATACTCAAACTGAGGGGCTAATCCTCAGCAACTAAGTCCTTAAATACATGAGAGTCTGCTATACTACAGGGACATGGAGATGGAGAGGTGATAGAAGTGTACAGTCCCATGTGGTGCTACATTCTTGTGGTGTACTCCATGGTGGCAACCAGGGTGGACAGCAAAATGGAGACAGTCCTCCCTGAGGGTCATTGATGGTGAGTGATGGTGAGGTGTAATTGGTCAGGGTGGGGTGGTTGGGCAGTTGATCAGAGACAGGGAAGTGAAAGTAGGTGTGGAGGTGAGTGGAGGTGAGCAGAACAGGATGTCAGAGGGGTGGACAGATAGTGGGGGGGGGGGCAGAGAAGTGGAAGTTGGGTTGGTGAATGGTACAGGATGTGACAGTATCCCCTCCTTAGGGCTTGAACCCTTGAAGGCTACTGACTGGTGTGGTCACATGCCCATGAGAAGTTGCAGCTGAGTTCTAAACACTTGGAGTTCAAAATGCCTATAAGAAAGGCAGAGTTGAGACTTAGCATTTTGAACAATGACTTCTACCATGAACACCAACAACAACAACAAGTGGCAAGGTGTGACCAACCTTGACCTTGAGGTCTGGTCAGACGATGATGAGGTGACCAAGGTGTTGAAGTTGATAGAGCAGGCAAGATGCCAAGGGGAGCACAAGCAACAAGTTTGCAAGAAATGTGAACAGTTGCATGCAGCACAGCTTGAGGTACATGGTCTGATTGTCCATCAAGGTCACTTATACCAATGGGCACCAACAGAAGGAGAGGAAGGAACATGAGGAGTGGGAGGCAAAGGCAAGGGAGGAGCATGAACACCAAGAGTGGATGTGACAGGTGTGTGAGGTGATGGAGGCATGGGAGTGGAGAGCATGCAAGGAGAAGGCAGCTGAGGTCACAAGAGGTCATGCTGCAAAGGTTGTGGAAGAGCAGGTGGTGCATTGTCCCCCACCATCCAAACAGTGCCACCGAAACCTGAGGGAGTGCATCCCTTAAGCAGGACAGAAGGTGACTGCATGTGAGCCCTAAGGGAAGAAGAGGAAGGGCTGCAGCTGGTCTATGGACTGAGGCTTATTGGCAAAGAATGGCAAGGTGCACCTGCCAAAGAGAGCAGCATTGCTGAGGATAGGGCAAGTGGTGAAGAGAGCATGGACAATGGTGACAGAGGAGGAGGAGGAGGAGGAAGAGATCAGGCTGTTTGACCTGATGGAGTGCACCATGAATCATTGTGACACACTTGGCATGTTGACAGAGGTGGTGGGCATGTGGATGGAGGAGGTGAAGCAGATCTGCTTTGTCCACTAAGTGGCACTTGTGTGCCAAGAGCACTCGGCTGCAGCGATGGAGTGGATGTACATGGCACAGGAGAGGTTGGCTGCCTATGAAGGATGGAGGTATGGACAGGAGGTATGGAGGGTGAGGGAGTTCCAACAAGGGAGCTTGAAAGATGGAGAGAAGTGGAAGACAGAGGACATTGAAATGGCAGGGGAAAAGGAGAAGAAAGAAGGAGAATAGGAGATGGATGAGCAGGAGAAGGAAGAGAAGGGAAAGGAAAGAGAGGTGGAGAAAGAAATGGAGAAGGAGGTGGAGAAGGAGATGAAGAAGATGGTAGAAGAGGCAGAGGTGGAGTGGATGGTGGAGGAGGCAGAGGAACAAGGTGCCCTACCTCCATCACAAACTCAAGAGTAGCATAGTAGTAAAATTTGTTTGTTTTTTTTTCTTCAAAAGATCTAAAGTACAAATCAGATGAGTCAGAGTAACAATGGATTGAGAATAAAATGAAAAGGAAATTCTATGGGATGTAAGGTCCAGGCTTGGTTGAATAGTGGAGGTGGTAGGCTTTGACCAGCTTGCTGGTGTTGTCCAGCTCCATTGCTAGTAGCCAGGAAGTTTCTTCATTAGTACCCTTGTAACTGGCCCACTTGATGTAGTATAAGAGTTGGCATTACTGACAGTGGTGGTCAACCTTAGAATCTAGGATCTCTGTGATCTCATACTCCAATTTGCCATCTATCTTGACTGGTGGAGGTGGAGGTTGAGTGTGGTTGGGGATGGTGTTGGGGACAGAGGGTTTCAGCTGTGAGACATGGAATACTGGATGCATGGAGTGCATTGAATCAGGTAGGTGGAGGGTGAAGGAGTGGGTACCAGGGTGCACAATGACCTCAAATGGCCTGAAGTGTTTATCAGAGAGTTTTTGTGAAGGGCACATGGTCCTGAAGTACTCGGCCTTGATGAAGGCTTCATCACCAATCTTGAGCTCCAGTGGGGATGACCTCTGGGCATCGGCCACTCCTTGGCATCATTGTTGCATTGGCAACATTTTGGTCCATAGGAACTTGTGTAACTGATGGAGGTTGGAGGTGTATTCTTGGGCTCAAGTGGAGGATAGAGGGAGGTTGGAGGAGACAGAGATGTCAGGATGATAACCTTTATTTGCAAAGAAGGGGGAGATGCCAGTGGTGGTGCTTGGTGCATTATTGAAGGCAAATTCTGTGAGGGGCAGGAGGTCTGACCAGTCATCCTGTTGGTAACTGCAGTAGATCTGTTACACTTGGCCTGGGTAGGGACAAGTGTAGACCTAACAATAATCACCTAGGTCAAGGATAGGGGCTGAGGATTACATACTGACATAAGTCAGGAACTCTGGAGATGAAGACAAAAGGTTATGGTGGACAAAGGTTTAGAGTTATGTCAGATGACATCAAAGGTTCTCCCAGAAGGATCATTGAGGTTCTAGGTGGTGGAGACTAAGGACAATGACAAGGAGGCACTAAGGCCAAACTTAGGGATGAGCTCAGAGGAGGACTAGAGGGGTGAAGGCAAAAACTTAAGGTAGGAATTGCTTAAGGTTACTGTACATGGGCAGCCAGTATTTATACTAGAAGGTGCCAGTCATACTGAGTCACCTGGAATCAACAGATAGCCATAAAGCTGCATAAACTAAGTATAGTCCTATGCAAGACTGTGCTAAGGTGCTGGGATCAGTGGCTATGAGTAATGACAGGAATACTTGAAGGAATAAATAGCACAGGCTGTGCAAGTGGGAATGCATAGGAATGTGATCAGGGATCTCTATGTAAAGATAAATAATAAGTGTAAATAGATATGGTAAAGTCTACAACATGAAGGAATATCAGTGTTACCATGTTGCATAGTGATAGAATCAAAAGAAGACTGAGAGATGTTAAGATGTAAAGTGGAAAGAAAAGATAGGGGGGTATCATGAATCATAACAGGATCTGAATGTATTGCTCTAGGGTTTGATTTGTTTGCTCAGTTTGGCTGTTGCCCTCTGGGTGATAACCAGAGGTGAAGTGGAGTGTCATTCCAAGGGCCTTGCCAAGGGAGCAGAAGAAGTGCAATACAAATTTGGATCTGTGGTTAGAGGTGACATGGGAGGGAACTTTGTGCTTCAAGAAGACATGTGTGACAAAGAGTTTTGTGAGGTTGGGGGAAGTGATGGTGTCATGTGTTGGAATAAAAATTCCTTGTTTTGACAATTGATCAATGACTACAAGGATGGAGGTGTAGCCATTGGAGGTGGGGAGGTGTTCTATGAAGTCCATAGATATAGAGTGCCATGGGCACTCCAGGATCAGGAGTTGTTTTAGCAGGCTGTATGGGCAGTGTTGGGGAACCTTAACTTGGGCACATGCCATACATGAGGACATGGAGTCCAGGCCAGGTGTATTCTTGGCAGATGAGCTCCAATATGTGGTTCTGACTGAAGTGGCCTGTGAGAGGGTGATTTTGTTTGTACCAGAGTACCCATAGGCAGAGGTCATTTTCATCTGGAACATAGATTCTTCCATTGAGGTGGAGGAATCTGTCAGAGTCAGTTGACCATCAGGGATCAGAGGGGTCAGATAGGTGATGTTGTGCTACTGAGTCAGATGGAAGAGTGGACAGGATGTCCTGGTGGAGGGAGTCCACATCAACCAGGAGCACAGTGTGGATGGCAGGGGTGATGAGACAGGTAGCCCTAAGGGAGGACACAAGCTGTTCTTGAGTAAAGATAGGCTTAAAGTTGTGCAGGTTGGCACAAGCATAGTCCCCATCCCCCTTCTTAGGGTAGATGTCCCAACAGTGGGTAAGGGCATCAGGCTTCACACCAAGGTGTTCAGGGTGAAAATGAATGATGAGGTGGAATTGACAGAGGAAATCCAACCAGCAGGCCTGGCAATAGGTCAGGACATTCAAGGTGGTAAAGCACTTGAGATTCTTGTGGTTCATGACAATGTCAACCAGAGTGGTGGAGCCCTCAAGGTAATGTCACCAATGTTGGAAGTCCTCAAAGATGGCCAATAACTTCTTGTTGTGGGTGTCATAATTCAACTCTGGAGCAGTGAGTGTGCAGAAGAAGAAAGCGATGGGACAGAGCTTGCTGTCAGCACAGGTGATGGAAAGTATACCAGTGACAGTGTAGTTTGAAGTGTCAGTCTCTACAGTGAGTGGAGCATTAGGCACCCAATGGGTCAGGATTGGAGTGGAGGAGAAGGCAGCCTTGAGGTGCTCGAAAGTAGACTGACAGTCATCAGTGAAGTTCCAAGGAGTGTCATTGCAGGTGAGGCATGTGAGGGGAACAGCAATGTCAGAGTAATTGTGCATGAATTGATGGTAGAAGTTAGCAAAGCCAAGGAACGACTGGATGTCCCTTACCTTGTGGAGTTCAGGCCAATTGAAGATGGCCTTAAGCTTTTCCACAGACATGGACAGCCCATCAGTGGAGAGCTGAAAACCCAGGTATTCAATGGAAGTGGAGTGGAACTTGCACTTCTCAGGTTTTGCAGAGTCTGTGTTGGCATAGACAACAAAGGACCTTGCGGACATGCTTCTTGTGGGAAGCAGGGTTGAAGGAGTAGATGAGGATGTTGTCCAGGTAAACCACAACACAGATGTCAAGGGGGTCAGTGAAGATGCTGTTGACAAACCTCTGGAAAGCAGCTGGTACATTAGAAAGACCAAAGGGCATGATGCACCATTCAAAGGACCCATAGCAAGTCTGGAATGTGGTCTTCCACTCATCACCTTCAGCAATGCAGACAAGATGGTATGTGTGTTGGAGGTCAATCTTAGTATATATGTGGGCCTTGCTGGGGGCATCCAGGAGGTCAGAGATGAGGGGAAGGAGGTATTGGTCTTTCTTCATGAGCTTATTTAGTCCTCAGAAGTTGACACAAAGGCAGAGTGATCCATCCTTCTTGTGGATGAAGAGGACCAGAGCACCATGAGTGGAGTTCAATTGTCAGATGAACCCATAGGTTAGGTGCTCATTGAGGAAGATGCAGAGTGCATTGAGCTCAGTCAGAGAGAGGGAATAGATGGGACTGAGAGGAGGCAAGGCATCATCTTCCAGGTCAATCTTCAGATCACATTTGCAATGTGGTGGTAGCTTGTCTGCTTTCACCTTACTGAAAACATCTGTGAAGTCATGATAATCTGAAGGGATATCAGGGAGGTCCAGGGTATCCAGAGCAGCAGTAGATGCAGAGCACATCTTGGGATTGCCTAGATCCTCTGGTCAGATGTACAGAGTGAATTGCATGGACCCATTCAGTCTGCACACACACTGGTAAGCAGTGGCATTGATGAAGGACACATGTGGGATAGGAGGTGGTGAGTTGGAAGACAGAGGTGGTGGAGTCAGAAGGGACTCTACCAGAGTCAAAGGAGTTGCAAACTTGATTGGATGGTCAGAGGGTGGTACTGGGGCTGCTGGCATTCATTCTGTAGTTGTTTGGAAGCTGATATGGCCCAATACCCAGTCAATTGATGGATTGTAGTGGGTGAGCAAGACATGTCCTAGAATGAGTACACAAGAGAAATCCAATGGAGTGACATAAAATGTTGCAGAGGTGACATTGCCAGATGGAAAGTGGAGCTTTAGCTGAGTGGTCTGGGTGATTGATGTGTTTGAAGAGCCATCAAGTAGTTGGAGTGTTAATAGAGGAATTTTGGAGGTGGGCAGAGAATGCTTATTGACATACAAGGCATCTATGAAACAATGTGTTGAACTGGAGTCCACTAAAGCTAGTACAGGAGGTAAGGCATGATCAAGGAGGAAAACAGAAGGCATAAGGGCATTGGGGTCAGAGAGAGCAGATGCATTGAGATGGATCTCCATGGGTGCACAAGCAGAGTCAACACAGTCTCCAGTTCATGTGGAGGTCTGGGGACTGCAGACTAATTTTTTGGCTCCTCAGACTCAGTGGGAGCAGAGGTCTGGGTGACTGTTACTGCTCTTGCCTTTGCCTTAGGGGCCCTTGAGTTTGACTTAGGGCATTACTTCACATTGTGACCAGGCTGGCCACAGAACAAGCAAAGGTTGTTTTTGAAATGGCATTGGTGCTCTTCTTCCATGAGCTTGCCATCTTTCCCTAAGTGGGACAGGGTTTTGGGGGTGGTAGATGCCTTGCCAGAGGTAGAGGATATAGCTGGCTTGGTGGAATGAGTGGAGGAGGATGAGGAGGATGAGGTTGTCAACTTGGGGGTGGAGTGTGTTACAATCAGTGATCCTCCCCTATCTTTTCTTCCTCTGTTATATAATAACCTATCTCAATCCTCTTTTGATTCTTTTACTATGTGACACAGTAACATTGATATCCCTTCACATTCCAGACTTTACCATGTCTACTTATGCTTACTATCTATTTTTACTTAGTGTTACACTTGCTCTGGGTAGGAATTCTACCAGGAACATGTTCAAGAAAACAACCCCTCAGACTCTGAATCTTTGCACCACACCACCACAGCACCCACTGACATAGAAGATGAAGATCTCTACATCCCAGCCCACAAAAATCCCATTGACATCCACCTATCTAATGAACTCTCAGCTCAATTATCCCTAACCAGGATACCCACACCCCCCTCTCCACTAAACCTCACACAACACCTACACTTCACTGGAGGAACAGTTCCATCCACAGTCATCCCCACACCTACCCCCCACCCACAGACTCTGCCCCCATTTGCCCCCACAGAACCATCATCCCCCATTCCCTCCATCAGTATGAGTGAACTAGCATCCCCATCCCACAAACCCACTGAACTCCACATCACCCCCCCTGATCATTTTGATGGAAGCTATGCCACAGCCAAAGCTTGGTTTGCCTCAGTCATATTCTACTTCCTAGTCAACAAGGAAGTATACAACAATGATACCAAGAAAGTGGCATATGCCCTCTCCTATATGACCAAGGGATCCGCTGCTATGTGGGCAGCAACCTACTGCATTAAAGTTCTAGCAAATGAAGAAACAATCACCTGGGACAAATTCAAAGAAGCCTTCCAAGGAACATTCTATCACCACAATAGCAAAGCTGTCTCCATCACTGCCCTCAACTCATTATGAATGAAAGGGAACTCCATGGCCAATCTTACCTGATACATCACCAAATTCAGAAATCACATTCAGATCTCTGAAATCTCCAATGAAAATGTCCTAATTGGGTATTTTGCCACCAGAGTTACAGTAAACCTCATGAAACATATCATGTCCATGGATACTTTACCAACCAAGATTGATGATTGGTACAACAAGGCCGTACATTTCCTCAGCCAATTCCAGAAAGCCGATGACATTGCACACTCAAGCAGAAACTCCTCCCACACCCCATACCATTCCTTCCAATCACACTCCCATGCTTGACCTATACATGATCCTAACATGATGGATGTCAATGCTGTCTGAATTGGGAGATTAACTCTGGAAGAATGTAAACAATGCTTTGAAAAGAGGTTATGCCTCTGATGTCATCAACCCAGGCATAACACAAACAAATGTACCAAGTTCCCCAGTTGCCCCACTCCCAGAAATGTCTGACAAACTACCACTGCCACCACCATAGAAAAAATCAAAGAATGTGATAACGATGACATGAAAGTCAACCATGTCTCAGGTTTTTAGAGAGGAGGTCCAACCCAACGCAGGCCCCCTCCCCAACTAGATGTGCTCCTGTACTTACTTCTCAAAGTGATTGAAATGCTATTTATCTCCCTATTTTGATCCTGAGTGCATCTCAAGATATTGGAATCCAAGCACTGGTAGATTCTGGTGTGACCATCTCCTGTATAGACTGGCACTTTGCCAGACAATGGAAACTCCCTCTTGAAAGACTCCCTACCCCTATCCCAGTAAGGAATGTTGATCAAACCCAAAATCAAAATGGCAATATCAAATTCACCACATTCATCCTGATATGTCTTGATAACATCATTCAAAGAATTTGCTTTCATGTAATGCACTGTGGAAAAGAAAATATCATTCTAGGACATCCTTGGTTAAAGAAACCAACCCCATAATCAACTGGACAAAAGGAACTATATTAATCCCAGATAAACATGACCAAACCAAGGAACTTTACAAACCAAAAACTTCGCTTCGACCCATGAACCATACTCCATTAAACCTAGATTGAAAAGAAAGTCTCCTCTGTAGATACCTGGACCAAGAAGGACCAGGAGACTTCTGTGAAAGGGCTATAATGAACCAGATTACCCACTGAGCTGCTCAATTTGGATTTCAACATCCCTTTGGGAAAAGCTACATTTGAGCCTTTACCACCACCACTAAATTAGCCATCAAAGCAACAAGCACCAGGGACATCATTACCCTCCCTTCGGAATACAAAAAATTCAAGGAGGTATTCTCCGAAAACACAGCTCATCACCTTCCCCCATCCCAATCTTATGATCACAAAATACACCTGGATGAAACCTTTGTACCAAAAGTCTCAAAAATCTATTCCCTTACCTCCAAAGAATGACAAGTGGCAGATAACTTCATTGATGAAAATCTCAAATCTGGCAAAATACACCTGTCAAATTCCCCACAAGCCTCCCCTTTCTTCTTTGTCAAAAAAAAGGATGGAGGGCTACACCCCTGCCAAGATTATAGATACCTTATTGAGCACACTATCAAGGACACTTACCCCCTTCCCCTGATCTCTGACCTCATTGACAAACTTAAGGATGCCAAACTCTTTACCAAGTTTGATGTCTGATGGGGATACAAAAATGTCTGGATCAAAGATGGACACCAATGGAAGGCAGCCTTCATCACACATCAAGGACTTTTTGAACCAACAGTAATGTTCTTTGGGCAATCAAACTCTCCCCCCACTTTCCAAAGATTTACGAATGACTCTTTTTGGGATATGATTGCTGAAGGATGGCTAATCATTTATATGGACAATCTTCTCATTTTCTCCTCCGACCAAAAGACCCACAAAGAATATACCAAATGAGTCCTCCAATGAATGAAAGAACTTGACCTCCATCTCAAACTAGAAAAATGCATATTCACCACCCCAGAAGTGGAATACTTAGGAATGATAGTCAAACCAGGAACCCTCACAATGGACCCTGTCAAATTGGACAGCATCCAGAAATGGCCTGTTCTGGCCAATGTAAAAGATGTCTGCTCCTTCTTAGGATTTGTGAACTTCTATAGATGATTCATTCCAAATTACTCCAACCTTGCATGCCCCCTCCTGGATCTAACCCAGAAAAATCACCCCTGGGATTGGTCACCAGACTGCAATGCTGCCTTCCAGAACCTTAAAACCAAATTTTGGAAAAACACATCCTCCACTTCCCAGATCTCAATAAACCTTTTGTGATCACCACCAATGCTTCTAAGTTTGCCTCCGGAGGAATCCTCCTTCAAACCGATGAAAATGGGGAATGGAAACCCTATTCCTATCTTTCTCAATCCTTCTCCCCCACTGAACAGAACTACGACATCTATGACAGAGAACTTCTTGCCATAATCTGCACCCTCAAAATGTGGAAACATTATTTACAAGGACACCCCACGCCCATCCAAGTCTTCATCAACCACAAGAATTTGACCTACTTCAAACAACTGCAAAATCTTAATTGAACACAGGCATGATGGCTCCTTGATCTTGCCGATTTTGATCTTTGGGTAATTCATGTAGCCGGAAAAGATTTGGCTGGACCGAACACACTCTTTCAATGACCTGATCTAGTGCCTGATGATGAACAAGACAATCATGATGTAACACTTCTCCCCCCTTCCCTATTTGTCAACATGATCAACACAGCCCTAACTGACAAACTCCACTCCTCCTCCACCATGGACCCCCTAGTCCTCGACTCTCTCCAAGCTCTGGATGGGGACGTACCCTCCCAACTCCGATCTTGTCTCTCCAATTGGAAATATGATGCTAGTATCCTCACTTACCAGGACCAAGTCTATGTTTCAAATAACCTTGAACTCTGCTGATCAGTCATTGCCAGGCATCATTCTCACACAGCAGCTGGCCACCCTGGCTATCTCAAAACTCGTCAACTAGTGGTGTCCAAGTTTTGGTGGCCAGGAATGGCCACATTCATACAGAAATACATGGAAGGATACATACATTGCCAACGTGCTAAATCAGACACACACCCCTCTGCATCCCCCCTGCTCCCTATCCCCTCCAAATCATCCCACCCCTTCCAATAAATCTCCTGTAATCTGATCACTGACCTCCCCCTTTCAGACAGCTTCAACTTGTTATTGGTCGTGGTTGACCATGGGCTTATGAAGTGGGTATTTTTGTGTCCAACTAAGAAAACCACCACAGCTGAGGGAATTGCCACACTCTTCCTCAACAAAGTCTGGAAACAGTTTGGCCTCTATGACAAAATCATCTTGGATTGCAGACCACAATTTGCATCAGCCTTTGCCAAAGAACTAGGGAAGCTCCTTGGTTACGATCTTTCTCTCAGCACCACCTACCACCCACAGACTGATGGGGAAATGGAACAAGTCAATCAGGAAGTTGAAACATATCTACGGATCTTCTGTGGCAACAACCCAACAATCTGGGCTGAACATATCACCATGGCGGAATTCACACATAACCACCACCTCCATTCAGTTACTCAGAAATCTCCATTCTTCCTCATGATGGGCTATGAACCCCATCCCCTCCCCACAGTTATCTCTGAATCATGGTTACCAGCACTGGGATTACATCTCGAAGAACTATTGGCTGCCCATGATGAAGCCTTGGCTGTACATGATCTCGCATGCCAGCTTATGAAATCAAGGTACCATAGGAAATTCACTCTGTTCAACAAAGGAGATAAGGTTTGGCTCAATGCTAAGAACCTTAAATGAAATGTCATTGCCCATAAGTTCTCAGCAAAATGAGAAGAACCTTTCACTGTCACCAAAGTCCTCTCCCCAGTCACTTACCAATTATGTCTCCCACATACATGGAAAATTCACAATGTCTTCCATGCATCACTGCTTTCAAGGTACCGTGAGAACAAAATACATGGCCCCAACTTCCCCGCCCCTCCACTGGATCTGATCAGAGGGGAAGAGGAATACAAAATCAAACAAATCATCAAGCACCATGGCAACCATTCCCAGAGGCAGTATCTTATATGATGGAAAGGCTATCCACCAGAAGATGACTCATGGCTTCCAGAAAAAGACTTAAAACACACACAGGATATCCTCCAAAACTATAAAAGCCTCCTCACTAGCACTTCTTCCTCCTCATCACCCAAATCATTCAAATGCACTCATACTCCCTCACCCAAACCATAGTCAAAATGTCCACTACTTCTCCCATCTCCGTCTCCTCCAGCTCCCCCACTCCCCCTTCCATTAGCTCCCCTTCTACCTCCCCAATCCTACCCCCCTCAGCTGCTACTGCCATCGAGGACCAAATCCTCCAAATTGCCCTTCAAATTCCTGACACCATTCTCGATGACCTTGCCACCAGTCCTATCGTCCAACAACCTACCCCTACCTCCCCCACTCCCACATCCCCTCCTGGCCTCCTCACCATTCCCTCTTTTCCCCCCTTGGTCCCCATCCATGTCCACCACCTCTGTCACCCCAACTGCCACATCCTGTTCACCCATGTCCTCTCCCAGGAAGCCCCCCACTCTGCATTAGAACAACATCCTGCCTATCAAATGTCCCCAGAGGTTATCACCACCATTGCCACTTTTGATGAAACTGCCTCACTCATCCAAAACCTCTCCATTACATACTGTTCCTCCGATGCTCCACTCTGGACCATAGTAGGTCAATTAAGAGAAAAAGCATTGGATAACCTATACCACCTGGGCTTTGGCCACTTCATCGAACACACTCTACCCTATGGGACCATTGCTGAAGTCATCACCACCATAGCCCTCAACCTTATCATGGAAGAGTGCGATGCCTATTTATACAGACAGCCAGTGTTCACTCCTCAAGTTCCCCCATCACTAACAGATTTCCTCATCCCCATTCATCCGTTTTGACACCACTCTGTCAAGAATCAGGAGAACATACCCTCCATCACTGCTGACTTCCATCCCCACCACACCCCCACCAGCCTATGAGCTGTGGCTGCACTCATGAACTTATCCAGGTGCAACATATCCACTTGCCTCCCCACCCCACATCCAAACACAGGCACTGTCCTCTTGGATATGGGAGCTACCACTAATTGGGATGAGATCCCCATGCCCCCTCCCACCAATCCCTCCTATTGCAACAAATGCTGCTGATACAGACACTGCACCCTTGATTGCAGGCAACACTGCTGTGATCACTGCTGCCATTGAGCCCCAGGGCACACACATCATTCTTGCCCCAATTGCCCCTGCCCCCAGTGTACCAACAACTGGGGAACTGACCCTGATAACATCCCCACCATCAATCACCATGGCTGTGAGAAATGCAGCTCCCTTCACGGCCACAATTGGGGCTGCACTGACTACTACCACAGATGGCAGGACACATGGGGAGATGAAGATGTCATCACCAACAAGGATGTCACCTTTGACTAAAGTAAATCTGGTGGTTTTACCATACAAAGGGGGTAATGTTACAATCGATGATACCCCCCTATCTTTTCTTCCTCTGTTACATAATAACCTATCTCAATCCTCTTTTGATTCTTTCACTATGCAACACGGTAACATTGATATCCCTTCACATTCCAGACTTTATCATGTCTACTTATGCTTACTATCTATTTTTACTTAGAGATCCCAATTAGATTTCCTATGCATTTCTACTTGTGCAGCCTGCACTATTTATTCTCTTCATTTTCTCATCATCACACATAGCCCCTGATTGCAGCACCTTCACACAGATTTGCAGAGCATTATACTTAGTGTCCGCAGCCTCATGGCTATCCATTGACTCATAGTGACTCAGTATGACTAGCACTACTTAGTATAAATACTAGTTGACCATGTACAGTACAACTCTAAGCAATTCCTACCTTAGGTTTTTGCCTTCACCTCTCTAGTCCTCCTCTGAGCCAGTCCCTAGGTTTGGCCTTAGTGCCTCCTCATCATCGTCCTTAGCTCCTTGCCACCTAGAACCTCTGAAATCCTTCTAAGAGATCTTTGACGTCATCTGACATAATCACAAACCTTTGTCCACTGGAACCCTCAGTTTTCATCTCCAGAGTCCCTGACTTATGTCAGTACACCATCCCAGCCCCCCTGTCCTTGACCTAGGCGATTATCATTAGGTCTATGCTTGTTCCTCCCTGGGGCAAGTGTAACAGAGTGCAAGGGTGTTGATGAGGATGAGGAGGACTTCTCTTTTTGATGGAAGACTTCAGACCTCTGCTTCCAATACTGTGCATCAATGGTCTGAGCAGGAGGTGGAGATCCTGTAGTGTGGTTGGTTTACCAATGTGAGAGATCTTGTCCTTGATATGATCCAGGAGACTGTTATAGTAAATGTGGTGGAGTGCACCTTCACTGTAACTGCAGACCTATGAGGCCAGACAGTTGAACTTGACAACATACTTATTGGTCTGACTTCCATCTTTCATTGTCAACTAATTGAGGTGATGCTTGGTGTCTCAGACAGGGTCATGCAGACCAAAGTTCATGTGGTGTTCACTAATGAACTCATCATAATCATCCATCCAGATGGGGCAGAGTAGAGGGTTGGTGTTCAACAGATCAGGCTCAAATCATTCCAGGGCTATTCCCTTGAGGTAAGACTGTGTGAAGACTACTTTGGCATGGTCCACTCGGAAAGCCTTAGGGTGGTCCTGGAAGTTCAACTTGCACTGCACCAAGAAGGTGCAAAGCTTGCAAAAGTCTGTTCCATTGAATGTATCAGGCTCATGGACCTTTGTGTGAGTGGAGCAGGTGCCATAGTCCACAGTTTGCACCTGAGTGAGGGTTTGGATGGCTTGTGCCAGAGCCATGAGAGCAGCACTATTCAGATCCACAGGAGATGGAGGCTGAGTGCTAGGAAGAAGAGGAATTTCCTTGGGGAGAGGAGATGGTTGTGGAGAGGGGACTGGTGAGGGGTCTGGTGAGCCATCACCATCAGGGCTGAAGAGGCCACCTAAGTCCAGCTCATCGTCTGTGGAGGGAGGTCCTCCAGGAGGTTGAGCACAACACCTGGAAAACATAGGGGTGTGGCAGTCTTCTTCATCAGGAATATCATGAGATATGGCACACCCTTTCCCAAGGGATGGCCAGACCATGGTGCAAGGGTTGTGAGCAGAGGATGAGATGAACTCAGTACCCTGATGCAGGGGCCCTGCACTGCCAGGCATACTGGGTCCAGACTCAGGGGGTTGTGCTGAAGCACGAGCCTGAGAACAAGTGAACATAAGTGAAAGTTGGAAGGCACACAAGAGGGAAGTTTGTAAAGAGATAGTGACTATAATGGGGCTAGTGTGTCACATACTCTTTGGGTGTGCAGTACAACAAATAGGGGAATTACAGTATGAGACTTACTGTGTAGCAGAGTTTAAACTCAATAGAGTAATGGTACTTGGGTGAGCACTAGATTGAAGAGAGAAGTAAAAGAGAGAGCAAAAGAGAAGATCTTATTTTGCTAGTCTATCTGTTACACTTGCCTTGGGTAGGAACAAGCATAGACCTAATGATGGTCACCTAGATCAAGGACAGGGGCTGGTGGTGATGTTCTGTTGTAAGTCAGGGACTCCAGAAATGAAGGTTAAGGGTTCCAGTGGATTTAAGATGTATTGTTATGTCAGATGATGTCAGAGATCTCCTAGAAGGATCACAGAGTTTCTAGGTGGTGAAGGATAGAGGACAACGATGAGGAGATACTAAAGCCAAACTTAGGGGCTGGCTCAGAGGAGGACTAGGAGGTGAAGGCAAAAACCTAAGGTAGGAATTGCTTGGAGCTTTACTATACATGAATGGCCAGTATTTATACTAAGTAGTGCTAGTCATACTGAGTCACTATGAGTCAATGGATAGCCATAAGGCTGCAGTCACTAAGTATGATGCTATGCAAGACTGTGCAAAGGTGCTGCAATCAAGGGCTATGTATGATGATGAGAAATAAGGAGAAATAAATAGCACAGGCTGCACAGATGGAAACACATAGGAATGATGATCAGAGATCTCTATGTAAATATAGATAGTAAGTATAAATGGACATGGTAAAGTCTAGATCATGAAGGGAGATCAATGTTACTGTGTCATATAGTGATAGAATCCAAAGAAGACTGAGAGAGATTGTTATGTAACAAAGGGAGAAAAGATAGGGGGGTATCACTGATTGTAACATTACCCCCTTTGTATGGCAAAGCCACTGGATTTGCTTTAGTCGAAAGTAACATCTTTGTTGGTGACTTCTTCCTCTCCCCACCCATTGTCCTGCCATCCAGTGTAGTAGTCACTGCAGTCAATGTTATGTCCATGGGGAGCTCCATACTTTTCACAGCCACGGTGGTTGATAACAGGGATGTTGTTGGGGTCTGCTCCCCAAGAATTGGTGCATTGGGGACAGGGGCAACAGGGGCAAGAATGGCAGGGGTGTCCAGGAGCATGATGTCTACAGTGGTTACATCTATGATGCCTGCAGTCAAGAGTTTTGTGACCAATTCATTGACATTGGTTGCAACAGGAGGCATTGGTATGGGAGGGAGGGGGCACCAGTAATTCATCCCAGTTAGTGGTAGCCCCTGAGTTGGAGAGGACATATCCAGTGTTGGGGTGTGGAGTGGGGGATCAGACATGGCAGGGTTGATTAGTGGGGGAGTCACACTGGAATAAGTCCAAGAGTGTGGCCACAGCTCATAGGCTGGTGGGGGTGTGGCAGGGCTGGAAGTCTGCAGTGACGGGCAGAGCATTCTCCTGGTTGGTGATGGGGTGACGAAATGGAGGGGTGGGGATGAGATAGTTGATGAGAGAAGGGGGAATGCATGGGATAAAGGTGGGACAGCCATAGAGATAGGCTCACTGATCCTTGGTGACAAGGTTGAGGGCAATAGTTGTAATGGTTTCAGCAATAGTGCTATACAGTAGGACATGTTCAATCATATGACTGAACCCTAAGTAGTAGAGGTTGTCCAGTGCCTTCTCTCATAGTTGTCCTATGATGGTCCAAAGGGGAGCATTGGTAGATTGATAGGTGATGGCTAGATTTTGGATGAGGGAGAAGGTTTCATTGAATATGGTGATGGCTGAGATGAGTTCTGGGGACATGGTATAAGCTGGGTGTTGTTCTAAGGCAGATCTTGGTGCTTCCTGAGAGAGGATGTGTGTAAAGAGGATATGACGGTTGGTATAGTGAAGGTGGTGGACATGGACTGGGATGGATGGAGGAAAGGGGGGAAGCACAAGGAGACCTGGGGGAGAGGTGGGAGTGGACAGGGTAGGGGTAGGGGGTTCAATGACAGGAGATGTGGGGAGGTTGGTGAGTATGGTGTTGGGGATGCAAAGGGTGATTTGGAGGATTTGTTCCTCAATGAAGGTATTGGCAGAAGGAGGCATGATGGGAGAGGCAGAAGGGGAGCTGACAGGGGGAGGGGTGGGGGATCTGGATGAAACAGAGATGGGGGATGTGGCAGACATTGGAAGACTACGGTTTGAGTGCTGAAGTGCAAGTGTGTTTGGATGGTTTTGGTGATGAGGATGATATTTTGGAGGTGAGGTCTTTATAGTTTTTGAGGAGGTCCTGTGCATGTTTCAACTCCCATTCTGGGAGCCACAAGTTATCTTCTGGTGGATAGCCTTTCCATCTAACAAGGTACTGCCTCTGGGAATGGTTGCCACGGTGCTTGATAATTTGTTCTATTTCATATTCTTCTTCCCCTCTGATCAAATCCGGTGGAGGGGCTGGGAAGTTAGGGCTATGTATTTCATTCTCATGATACTGTGAGAGTAGTACTGCATGAAAGACATTATGGATTTTCCAGGTAAGGGGGAGCCATAGTTGGTATGTAACCAGGGAGAGGACTTTGGTGATGGTGAAGGGACCTTCCTGTTTAGCTGAGAATTTAGGTGCTATGACATTTCACTTAAGGTTTTTGGCATTTAACCAAACCTTGTCTCCTTTAGTGAATGGAATGAATTTCCCATGGTACCTGGATTTCATAAGCTGACATGTGAGATCATGTGCAGCCAGAGCTTCATCGTGGATGGCTGAGAGTTCCTTGAGATATTGTTCTAAAGCTGGTAACCATAATTCAGAGATAACCATGGGGAGGGGGTGGAGTTCACAGCCCATCATGAGGAAGAATGGGAATTTTTGGGTGACAGAATGGGGGTGGTCACCAGGTTGTGTGTGAATTCTGCCATGGTGATATGTTCAGCCCAGATTGTTGGGTTGTTACCACAGAAGATCCATAGGTACATTTCTACTTCTTGGTTGACTTGTTCCATTTCCCCATTGATTTGTGGATGATAGGCAGTGCTGAAAGAAAGATCATGACCAAGGAGTTTCCCTAGTTCTTTGGCAAAGGCTGAGGCAAATTGTGGTCTGTGATCTGAGATAATTTTGTCATAAAGGCCAAACTGTTTCCAGACTTTATTGAGGAAGAGTGTGGCAATCCTTTCAGCTGTGATGGTTTTCTTAGTTGGACATAAAATTACCCCCTTTGTAAGTTCATGGTTAACCATGACCAATAATGAGTCAAAGCCATCTGAAAGGGGAAGATCGGTGATTAGATCACAGGAGATTTGTTGGAAGGGGCAGGATGATTTGGAGGGGATAGGGAGTGGGGGTGGGGCAGAGGAGTGTGTATCTGCCTTGGCATGTTGGCAGTGAATGCATCCTTCAACATATTTTCTAATAAAGGTGGCCATTCCTGGCCACCAGAATTTGGATGCCACTAATTGGTGAGTCTTGAGATAGCCAGGGTGGCTGGCTGACTTGTGGGAATGGTGCCTTGCTATGATGGACCGGCAGAGTTCAAGGTCATTTGGAACATAGACTTGATTTTGGTAGGTGAGGATACTGGTGTCATAGTTCCAATCAGAGAGATGGGAGCAGAGTTGGGAACATACTTCTCCATCTAGGGCCTGGAGGGAGTCAAGGACTAGGGGGTCATTGATGGAGGAGGAGCAGAGCTTATCAGTTAAGGCAGTGTTAATTATATTGATGAATAGGGAAGGAGGGAGAAGTGTTACATCATGATTGTCTTGTTCATCATCAGGAACTAGATCAGGGTGGCAAGAGAGAGCATCGGATCTGGCCAAGTCTTTTCTGGCTACATGGATTAACCGAAGATCAAAGTTGGCAAGATCAAGGAGCCATCTTGCCTGTTATCGATTGAGATTTTGCGGTTGTTTGAAGTAGGTCAAGTTCTTGTGGTCAGTAAAGACTTGGATAGGTGTGGGGTGACCTTGTAAATAATGTTTCCACATTTTGAGGGCTCAGATTATGGCAAGGAGTTCTCAATCATAAATATCATAGTTCTATTTAGCAGGGGAGAAGGATTGGGAAAGGTATGAGCAAGGTTTCCAATCCCCATTTTCATCTGTTTGGAGGAGGATTCCTCCTGAGGCATATTTGAAGGCATTGGTAACTATAGCAAAGGGTTTACTGAGATCAGGGAATCTGAGGATGGGTTGTTCCAGGAATTTAGTCTTGAGTCTCTGGAATGTGTTGTTACAATCTGGGGACCAATCCCATGTGCGGTTTTTCTGAGTAAGATTCAGGAGGGGTCATGCAAGATTTGAGTAATTAGGAATGAATTGCCTGTAGAAGTTTGTGAATCCCAAGAAGGAATGGACATCTTTTACCTTGGCCAGGACAGGCCACTTTTGGATGCCATCCAATTTGACGGGGTCCATGGCAAGGGTTCCTGGCTTGATGATCATTTCCAAATATTCTACTTCTGGAGTAGCAAATTTGCACTTCTCCAATTTGAGGTGGAGATCAAGTTCCTTCATTTGTTGTAAAACTTGTTTGGTGTATTCCATATGGGTTTCTGGGTTGGAGGAGAAGATGAGGAGGTTGTCCATGTAAATAATCAACCATCCTTCAGCAATCATGTCCCAGAAGGAATCATTCATAAATCGTTGAAACATGGGGGGGGGAATTTGATTGCCCAAAGAACATGACTGTTGGTTTGAAGAGTCCTCAGTGGGTGATGAAGGCTGCCTTCCATTGGTGTCCATCTTTGATCCAGACATTGTTGTATCCCTATCAAACATCAAATTTGGTGAAGAGTTTGGCATCTTTGAGCTTGTCAATGAGATTGGAGATCAGGGGGAGGGGGTAGGCATCTTTAATAGTATGATTATTGAGGTATCTGTAATCTTGACAGGGGTGTAGTCCTCCATCTTTCTTTTTGACAAAAAAGAAAGGAAATGCTTGTGGGGAATTTGACAGGCAAATTTTACCAGATTTGAGATTTTCATCAATAAAGTTATCTGCAGCTTTATGTTCCTCAGGAGTGAGGGGATAGATCTTGGAAACCTTGGGTACAAAAGTTTCATCTAAGTTTATTTTGTGGTTGTAGGATCAAGATGGGGGGAGGCAGTGAGCAGCATTTTCTGAGAATACTTCTTCAAATTCCCTATATTTGGAGGGGAAGGTAGTGGTCTCTTTTGTATTTTTAACCTCAATGGCTAATTTAGTTGCCATAGTGAAAGCCCTGACATAGTCCTTTCCGAAGGGATGCTGGAATCCAAATTGGGTGGCACAGTGAGTGATTCAATTCATCATTGCTCATTTGCAGAAATCCTTTGGTCCCTCTTGGTCCAGATATCTGCAGAGGAGACTTTCCTTTCAATCCAAGTTTAATGGTGTATGGTTCATGGGTTGGAGGGTAGTTTTTGGAATGTAAAGTTCTTTAGTTTGATCTTGTTCTTCAGGAATTGACACAGTTCCTTTGGTCCAGTCGATTGTGGGGTTGGTTTCTTTCAACCAGGGGTGTCCTAAGATGATATTTTCCCTACCACAGTGCATTACATGGAAGTGGATCTTTTGAATAACATTGTCAAGGTGTATTGGAATGAAGGTGGTGAATTTGATGTCTCCATTTTGGTTTTGGGTTTGATCAATGTTTCTGACAGGGATAGGGGTAGGGAGTCTTTCAAGGGGAAGTTTCCATCATTTGGCAAAGTGCCAGTCAATACACGAGATAGTTGCACCAGAGTCTACCAGTGCTCAGGTTCTAATGTCTTGGGATGCACTCAGGACCAAAATGGGAAGGTAAATAGCATTTTGATCACTTTGAGAAGTAAGTACAGGAGCACATCTAGTTGGGGAGGGGGCCTGCATTGGGTTGGACCTCCCTCCTAAAAACCTGAGACATGGTTGACTTCCATGTCATTGTTGTCACATTCTTTGATTTCTTCTATAGTGGCAGTGGTAGTGGTCTGGCAGACATTTCTGGAGGTGGGGCGACCAGGGAATTTGGTACATTTACTTGTGTTATATCCAGATTGACAACATCAGAGGCATAACCCCTTTTTGAAGCATTGTTTACATTCTTCTGAGGTCAATCTCCCAATTTGGATAGCATTAACATCCATTGTGTTAGGGTCTTGTGGTCGAGTGTGGGAATGTGATTGGAAGGAGCAGTACAGAGTGTGGGAGGGGTTTCTGCTGGATCATGCAATGTCGTTGGCTTTCTGGAATTGGCTGGGGAAGTGTACAGCCTTGTTGTACCAGTCATTGATCTTGGTTGGTACTGTATCCATGGACATGATGTGTTTCATGAGGTTTACTGTAACTCCAGCAGCAAAGTACCTGATTAGGACATTTTCATTGGAGATTTTAGAGATCTGGACATGATTTCTAAATTCAGTGATGTATCGGGTGAGGTCGGCTATGGAGTTTCCTTTCATTTGTAATGAATTAAGGGTGGTGATGGATATGGCTTTGCTATCATGGTGGTAGAAGGTGGTTTGGAAGGCTTCTTTGAATTCATCCCAAGTGATTTCTTCGTTTCCTGCTAGGACTTTGATGCGATATGTTGCTGCCCAAGTGGCAGTGGATCCTTTTGTCATGTAAGATAGAGCATATGCCACTTTCTTGGTATTGTTGTTGTATACTTCATCATTGACCATGAAGTAGAATACTACTGAAGCGAACCATGCTTTGGTGGTGGCATAGCTTCCATCAAAATGATCGGGAGGGGCGATGCAGAGTTCTACAGGTTTATGGGGTGGAGGTATTTGATCACTTATGCTGATAAAGGGAATGGGGGATGATGGTTCTGTGGGGATAAGTGGGGGTAGAATTTGATGGTGAGGGACTGGTGTGGGAATGATGGTAGATGAGACAGTTCCTCTGGTGAAGTGGAGGTGTCATGTGAGGGCTAGTGGGGAGGGGGGTGTGGGTATCCTGGTCAAGGATAGCTGTGCTGAGAGCTCATTGGATAGGTGAGTGTCGATGGGATTCTTGTAGGCTGGGATGTAGAGATCTTCGTTTTCTATGTCTGTGGGTACTGGGATAGTGGGGTGCAAAGAGTTTGAGTCTGAGGGGTGGCTTTCTTGAATGTGTTCCTGGTAGAAGCATGAATCTGGGGTGCAAAGGTTGCCCAAAGGCCTAGGGTTTCTGGGGCACTGGTGTGAAATGGTGGGATCTACTAGATAGTAGTCCTATAGAGAAGAAGCAATTCCTTTTGTTACACTTGCCCTGGGTAGGAACAAGTGTAGATCTAACAATAGTCACCTAGATCAAGGACAGGGGCTGGTGGTGATGTTCTGTCATAAGTCAGGAACTCCAGAAATTAAGGTTAAGGGTTCTAGTGGATTTAAGATGTATTGTTATGTCAAATGATGTCAGGGATCTCCTAGAAGGATTGCAGAGTTTCTAGGTGGCAAAGGATAGAGGACAATGATGAGGAGATACTAAAGCCAAACTTAGGGGCTGGCTCAGAGGAGGGCTGGGAGGTGAAGGCAAAAACCTAAGGTAGGAATTGCTTGGAGCTTTACTGTACATGAATGGCCAGTATTTATACTAAGTAGTGCTAGTCATACTGAGTCACTACGAGTCAATGGATAGCCATGAGGCTGTGGTCACTAAGTATAACACTATGCAAGACTGTGCAAAGGTGCTGCAATCAAGGGCTATGTATGATGATGAGAAATAAGGAGAAATAAATAGTGCAGGCTGCATGGATGGAAATGCATAGGAATGATGATCAGAGATCTCTATGTAAATATAGATAGTAAGTATAAATGGACATGGTAAAGTCTAGAACATGAAGGGAGATCAATGTTACCATATCACATAGCAATAGAATCAAAAGAAGACTGAGAGAGATTGTTATGTAACAAAGGAAGAAAAGATAGGGGGGTATCACTGATCATAACACTATCTACTACATTTCAGACTGTATTTATATTAGCAATTCAATCTGAGCGTATTCTTGAAGAATGTTAACTCAGATGACATGCACAGTCATGCACAGTAAGCTATGTTATCATGCACAGTCAATTGTGCAATCTGCAGTAAGTATAAGTCTATATGATTTATAAGTGTAATCAGTAGTAACATGATCAGTAGTAGCATGATCAGTAGTTATCATTAGTATTAATCAGTAGTGGTCAATGATAATGATTAGTAGTTAATAAATCATTAGTTATACTTTATGTTAGTTAATTAGTTATGTAGTTTAGTAGTTACAGTAACTAATTGTGTAAATTTCATCACTCCCTGTCATTCAAAAGAATTGTGACATGAAAGTGTGAACCATGGGAACTTCATGTGGATCATGGGAATTTTCTTGCAGATTTTCAAAAAAAACCTTGTAGAAGGTCACTGGATGTGCTGTTTCCACTATTAGATAGCTGAAAAGGTGTTTTATTAGCTTTAAAGCCAATTAACTGTGTTGTTTGGTTATAGTTGTGTACAGCCACAGACAAAATAGACAAAACACAATTTAGTGGACACCAAAACTCATGTCTGTCATGCCTCAGGGCTAACACAACCAAACAAATGGCAGGGCCCTATACATAGGGCTGGACACAACAACAATTGTTAATTGGCATGTAGCAATGCACAATAGCTATGATCAGTAGCTATTAACCATTGTTATTATTGGATATAGTGGATGGTTTAAAAACTTTTAAGGGTAATCATCTCCCTAAGTTTAATTAAACTGATCTCTTGTGAGATTTTTGGTGAATATATTGGCTTTCTGTTCTCCTGTTGCTATATAAAATGGCTTCAGAAGATTTTCTTGGATGCATTCCCTAATAAAGTGATAAGGAATTGCAATATGTTTAGTATGTCCTTCTTGGACTGGATTGGATGCTAAAAATATTGCACTCTGATTATCCACATATAAGTGAAATGGTGGTAATCCAATTTGGAGTTCATGGAATAATGATTTGATCTAGCTGATTTGCTAAGCAACTTCAGTCATACTGACATATTCTGTTTCTGTTGATGATAATGTAATCTTCCTCTGTCATCTAGAAAGTCATGAGACTATTCTGTCAGCTAGGAATATACAGTATCCTGTAGTTGACTGTCATGTGTCAATGTCTCCTGCCCAGTCTGTGTCATTGTATGCAAGGAATCCCTCTTTTGAGTTTCCTTTATATGTGAGACATAAATTCTTGGTAGTAGCCAAGTATCCCACAATATATAAAGCAAGTTTGAGGTGTTCTTCAGTTGGATTGGCTGAGAACTGTGACATTTTACTAATGGGAAAAGCAAGGTCAGGTCTTGTTCCAAGCATGATGTATAATAATGATCCAATGACCAATTGGTAGCAACTTTAGATAGAAGCATTAGGTTCAGTTTGGAGAGATTCTGGATTATATCTGGATGAAAGAGGAACATATGTGGGTCTACAGTTTTGTAGATCAAATCTAGAGATTACTTTCTCTGCATATACAATTTGGTCTAGTTTTAGAGTTTGTTTTGAGCAATCTTGTTACACTTGCCCTGGGTAGGAACAAGTGTAGACCTAACAATAATTGCCTAGGTCAAGGACAGGGGCTGGGGATAACATACTGATGTAAGTCAGGGACTCCAGAGATGAAGGCTAAGGGTTCCAGTGGACTAAGGTGTGTTCTTATGTCAGATGATGTCAAGGATCTCCCAGAAGGATCACAGAGGTTCTGGGTGGCTGGAGACTAAGGACAACAATGAGGAGGCACTAAGGCCAACTTAGGGATGAGCTCAGAGGAGGACTAGGGATGTGAAGGTGAAAACCTAAGGTAAGAATTGCTTAGAGTCTACTGTACATGGTTGTCCAGTATTTATACTAAGTAGTGCTAGTCATACTGAGTCACTATGAGTCATCGGATAGCCATAAGGCTGCAGACACTAAGTATAACGCTATGCTAATCTATGCAAAGGTGCTGCAATCAGGGGCTATGCATGATGATGAGAAAATAAAGAGAATAAATAGCACAGGCTGTGCAAGTGGAAATGCATAGGAATGGTGATCAGAGATCTCTATGTAAATATAGATAGTAAGCATAAATAGACACGGTAAAGTCTAGAACGTGAATGGATATTAATGTTACTATGTCACATAGCAAAAGAATCAAAAGAAGACTGAGAGAGATTGTTATGTAGCAAAGAAAGAAAAGATAGGGGGGTATCACCGATCATAACATTACCCCCTTTGTATGGCAAAGCCACCAGATTTGCTTTAATCAAAGGTGACTTCCTTGTTGACAATGACATCTTCATCCCCCCAGGTGTCCTGCCATCCATGGTAGTAGTTTGTATGTCCCCAATTATGGCCATGGAGGGAGCCACACTTTTCACATCCATGATGGTTGAAAGTGGGAACATTGTCAGGGTTGGTTCCCCAGTTGTTGGTACAGTGAGGGCAGGGTTGACTGGGACAGGAATGACAAGTGTGTCCAGGGGCTTGTCATCAGCAATGGTCACAGCAATATTGTCTACATTCAAGGGTTTGATGTCCACGACAGCAGCATTGGTTGCAACGAGAGGGATTGGAGGGAGGGGGTGTGGGTACCTCATTCCAATTGGTAGTGGCTCCCATGTCCAAGAGGATAGTACTGGTGTTTGGGTGTGGAGTGGGGAGCTGGGTGGAGGTGTTGTGCCTGGATAAATCCAGGAGTGTGGCCATAGCTTGTAAGCTGGTGGGGGTGTGGTGGGGGTGGAAGTCAGTGGCGACAGGGGGTATGTTCTCCTGGTTTTCTGTGGGGGAGTGGTGGTGAAACAAAGGGATAGGGATGAGAAAATCAACCAGAGCTGGGGGGGTGTGGGGAGTGAAAGATGGTCACCCATATAAGTAGGCACACCTTTCCTTGGTGATGAGGTTGAGGGCAATGGTTGTGATAACTTCAGCAATAGTGCCATAGGGGAGGATGTGCTCGATAAAGTAGCCGAAGCCTAGATGGTAAAGGTTATCCAGGGCCTTTTCCCTGAGTTGACCTACTATGGTCCAGAGGGGGGCATTAGAGGATTGGTAAGTAATGGAGAGGTTTCGGATGAGCGAGGCCATTTTGTTGAAGGTGGTGATGGCAGCAATGACCTCTGGGGACATCTGATAGGCAGGGTGTTGTTCTAATGCAGAGTGGGGGGCTTCCTGGGAGAGAACATGGGTGAATATGATGTGGTGGTTGGGGCAGCAAAGGTGGTGAATGTGGACAGGGACAGAGGGGGGGAAGGGAGGAATGGTGGGGAGACCAGGGGGGGATGTGGGAGTGGGGGAGACAGGGGTTGGCTGTTGGATGACAGGACTGGAGGTGAGGTCATCTAAGATAGTGTTGGGGATGCGGAGGGCAATCTGGAGGATTTGTTCTTCAATGGGAGAGGTGGCAGACATGATGACTACAGTTTGGTGGTGCAAGTATGTTTGGATGATTTGGGTGATGAGGATGAGGCTTTGGAAATGAGGTTTTTATAATCTTGGAGGAGATCCTGTGTGTGTCTTAGTTCTTTTTCTGGAAGCCATGAGTCATCTTCTGGTGGATAGCCTTTCCATCACATGAGATACTGCCTCTGGGAATGGTTGCCATGGTGTTTGATGATTCGTTCAATTTCATACTCCTCCTCCCCTCCAATCAGATCTGGTGGAGGGGCTGGGAAGTTGGGGCTGTGTATGTCATTCTCATGGTATTGGGAAAGCAGTGATGTGTGGAAGATGTTGTGAATTTTCCAGGTTTGGGGAAGGCGGAGTTAGTAGGTAACTTGTGAGAGGACTTTTGTGATAGTGAAGGGACCTTCTTGTTTGGCAGAGAATTTAGGGGCAATGACATTCCATTTAAGGTTTTTGGCATTGAGCCAAACCTTATCTCCTTTGACAAATGGAATGAATTTCCCATGGTACCTAGATTTCATAAGCTGGTGTGCGAGATCATGCACAGCCAGGGCTTCATCACAGGTGGCTGATAGTTCCTTGAGACATTGTTCTAAAGCTGGTAATCGTGATTTGGAGATGACTGTGGGAAGGGGGCAGGGTTCATAGCCCATCATGAGAAAGAACAGGGATCTTTGGGTTACAGAGTGGGGGCGGTGGTTATGTGTGAATTCTGCCATGGTGATATGTTCAGCCCAGATTGTTGGGTTGTTACCATAGAAGATCCATAGGTAAGCTTCCACCTCTTGGTTGACTTGTTCTGTTTCCCCATCAGTTTGTGGATGGTAGGTGATGCTGAGGGAAAGGTCGTAGCCAAGGAGTTTTCCTAGTTCCTTGGCAAAGGATGAGGCAAATTATAATCCGCAATCCAAGATGATTTTGTCATAGAGGCCAAACTGTTTCCAGACTTTATTGAGGAAGAGAGTGGCAATTCCCTCAGCTGTGGCGGTTTTCTTGGTAGGACATAAAATTACCCCCTTTGTAAGCCCATGGTCAACCATGACCAATAATGAGTCAAAGCTGTCTGAAAGGGGAAGGTTGGTGATTAGATCACAAGAGATCTGTTGGAAGGGACGCAGTGATCTAGAAGGGATAGGGAGTGGAGGGGGTGCAGAGGGGTGGGTGTCAGCCTTGGCTCATTGGCAATGGATGCATCCTTCTACATATTTGCAGATGAAGGTAGCCATGCCAGGCCACCAGAACTTTGAGGCCACTAATTGGTGTGTTTTGAGATAGCTGGGGTGGCTGACAGACGTGTAAAAATGGTGCCTAGCTATAATGGACCAGCGGAGTTCAAGGTCATTTGGAACCTAAATCTGATTTTGGTAGGTGAGAATACCAGCACCATATTTCCAGTCAGAGAGGCAAGAGCATAGTTGGAATGGGACTTTGCTGTTTAAGGCTTGGAGGGAGTTGAGGACGAGGAGGTCAGTTGTGGAGGAGGAATGGAGTTTGTCTGACAAGGCCATGTCAATCATATTGACAAATAGGAACAGGGGAAGAAGTGTTACATCATGATTATCTTGTTTGTCATCAGGGATGAGGTCAGGGCGGTGAGAGAGAGCATCGGGTCCGGCCAAGTCTTTTCTGGCCATGTGAATCAACCAAAGGTCAAAGTCAGCAAGATCAAGGAGCCATCTTGCCTGCCTTCCATTGAGGTTTTGCAGTTGTTCGAAGTAGGTTAAGTTTTTGTGATTGGTAAAGACTTGGACAGGGGTGGGGTGACCTCGGAGGTAGTGTTTCCACATTTTGAGGGCTCGAATGATGGCTAAGAGTTCTTGATCATAGATGTCATAGTTTTGCTCAGTGGGTGAGAAAGATTAGGAAAGGTATGAGCAGGGCTTCCAATCTCCATTTTCATTGGTTTGAAGGAGAATTCCTCCTGAAGCGTATTTGGAGGCATCGGTAGCCACTGCAAAGGGTTTGCTGAGGTCGGGAAAGCAGAGAATGGGCTGTTCCAGGAACTTGCTCTTGAGTTTCTGGAATGCGTTGTTGCAGTCTGGGGACCAATCCCATGTGTGGTTTTTCTAAGTCAGGTCCAGGAGGGGGCATGCGAGGTTTGAATAATTTGGGATAAATTGTTGGTAGAAGCTTGCAAATCCCAGGAAAGAATGGACATCTTTTACTTTGGCCAGAACTGGCCATTTCTGAATGCCTTCCAACTTAACTGGATCCATAGCAAGAGTTCCTGGTTTGATGATCATTCCCAAATATTCTGCCTCTGGGGTGACAAATTTGCATTTCTCTAGCTTGAGATGAAGGTCAAGCTCTTTCATTCACTGGAGGACATGTTTGGTATATTCTGTATGAGTCTTCAGATTAGAGGAGAAGATAAGGAGATCATCCATATAAGTGATCAGCCATCCTTCAGCAATCATATCTTGGAAAGAGCCATTTATGAATCATTGGAATGTAGGTGGAGAATTTGATTGGCCAAAAAACATTACTGTTGGTTCAAAAAGTCCTTGATGAGTGATGAAGGCTGCCTTCCATTGGTGTCCATCTTTGATCCGGACATTGTTGTAACCCCATCAGACATTGAATTTGGTAAAGAGTTTGGCATCTTTGAGCTTGTTGATGAGGTCAGAGATCAGGGGAAGAGGGTAGGCATCTTTGATAGTGTGTTCATTGAAATATCTGTAATCTTGACAGGGGTGTAGTCCTCCATCCTTTTTCTTGTTGAAAAAGAATAGGGAGGCTTGTGGGGAGTTGGATGGACATATTTTGCCAGATTTGAGATTTTCATCAATGAAGGTATCTGTGGCTTTTCGCTCTTCAGGGGTGAGAGGGTAGATTTTGGAGACTTTTGGTGCAAAGGTGTCATCCAAATTTATTTCATGATCATAGGATCTGGATGGAGGGAGGCGATGTGTGGCATTCTCAGAAAATACTTCTTCAAATTCCTTGTATTCTGAGGGGAGGGTAATAATATCTTTGGAGTCTTTGGCTTCAATGGCTAATTTGGTGGTGGTGGTGAAGGCTCAGACATAGCTTTCCCCAAAGGGGTGTTGGAATCCAAATCTAGCTGCTCAATGGGTGATATGGTTCATCATGGCTTGTTCACAGAAGTCTGAAGGTCCTTCTTGATCAAGATATTGGCAGAGAAGACTTTCTTTCTGATTGAGGTTGAGTGGGGTGTGGTTCATTGGTCAGTGGGAGTTCTTTGGGGCATAGAGTTCTTTGGTTTGATCTTGTTCTTCTGGGATAATTATGGTTCCTTTTGTCCAATCGATTATAGGATTGGTTTCTTTCAACCAAGGGTGTCCTAGGATGACATTCTCTCTTCTGCAATGCATTATGCGGAAGCGGATCCTCTGGATAACATTATCAAGGCATATTGGAATGAAGGTGGTAAATTTGATATTGCCATTTTGATTTTGAGTTTGGTCAATGCTTCTGACAGGAATAGGAGTAGGGAGTCTTTCAAGAGGGAGATTCCATCTTTTGGCAAAATGCCAATTGATGCAAGAGATGGTCACACCAGAGTCTACCAGTGCTTGGGTTCCAATGTCTTGAGATGCACTTAGGATTGAAATGGGGAGATAAATAGCATTTTGATCACTTTGAGAAGTAAATACAGGAGTGCATCTAGTTGGGGAGGGGGCCTGTGTTGGGTTGGACCTCCTCTCTAAAAACCTGAGACACAGTTGACTTCCATGTCATTGTTGTTGCATTCTTTGATTTCTTCAGTGGTAGCTGTGGTAGTTTGTTGAACATTCCTCTGGATTGGATGGCTAGGGAATTTGGTGCACTTGTTTGTGGTATGTCCTGGTTGACAACATTGGAGGCATAACCCCTTTTTGAAGCATGGTTTATGTTGTTCTGGAGTTAATCTCCCAATTTGTATAGCATTGACATCCATTGTGTTAGGGTCACATGTGGGTCGAGCATGGGAGTGTGATTGGAAAGAATGGTATGGGGTGTGGGAGGGGTTTCTGCTTGAACGTGTGATGTTATCAGCTTTCTGGAATTGGCTAAGGAAGTGTACAGCCTTGTTGTACCATTCATTGATCTTGGTTGGTACAGTATCCATAAACATGATATGTTTCATGAGGTTGACCATAACTCCGGCAGCAAAATACCCAATTAGGACATTTTCATTGGTGATTTCAGAGATTTGAACATGATTCCTGAATTTGGTGATATATCAGGTAAGATCAGCCATAGAGTTCCCTTTCATCCATAAGGAATTAAGGGTGGTGATGAAGATGGCTTTGCTATCATGGTGATAGAATGTGCCTTGGAAGGCTTCTTTGAATTCATCCCAGGTGATTGTTTCTTTGTTTGCTAGAACTTTGATACAGTAGGTTGCTGCCCATGTGGCAGCAGATCCTTTGGTCATATAGGAGAGGGCATATGCCACTTTCTTGGTATTGTTGTTGTATATTTCCTCATTGACTAGGAAGTAGAATATGACAGAGGCAAACCAAGCTTTGGCTGTGGCATAGCTTCCATCAAAATGATCAAGGGGGGTGATGCAAAGTTCTATGGGTTTATGAGAAGGGGGTGCTATTTTGCTCATGCTGACTGATGGAACTGGGGATGAGGGTTCTGTGGGAAGAAATGGGGGTAGAATCTGTGGCTGAGGAATTGGAGTGGGAACAATGGTGAATGGGACAGTTCCTCCAGTAAAGTGGAGGTGTCGTGTAAGGGCTAGTGGGGATGGAGGTGTTGGTATCCTAGTTAAGGATCATTGTGCAGAGAGTTCATTGGATAGGTGGGTGTCAATGGGGTTCTTGTTGGCTGGGATGTAGAGATCCTTGTCTTCTACATCAGTGGGTGGTGGGGTGGTGGGGTGTGAGGATTCTGAGTCTAAGGGAAAGTTTTCTTGAACATGTTCCTGGTAGAAGTGTGAATCTGGGGTGTGAAGGTTGCCCAAAGGCCTAGGGTTTCTGGGGCACTGGTGTGAAATGGTGGGATCTACTAGATAGTAGTCCTATTGAAGAGAAGCAATTCCTTTTGTTACACTTGCCCTGGGTAGGAACAAGCATAGACCTAACAATAATTGCCTAGGTCAAGGACAGGGGCTGGGGATAACATACTGACATAAGTCAGGGACTCTGGAGATGAAGGCTAAGGGTTCTGGTGGACTAAGGTGTGGTCTTACGTCAGATGACATCAAGGATCTCCCAGAAGAATCACAGAGGTTCTGGGTGGCTGGAGACTAAGGACAACAATGAGGAGGCACTAAGGCCAACTTAGGGATGAGCTCAGAGGAGGACTAGGGATGTGAAGGTGAAAACCTAAGGTAAGAATTGCTTAGAGTCTACTGTACATGGTTGTCCAGTATTTATACTAAGTAGTGCTAGTCATACTGAGTCACTACGAGTCATTGGATAGCCATAAGGCTGTGGACACTAAGTATAACGCTATGCTAATCTGTGCAAAGGTGCTGCAATCAGGGGCTATGCATGATGATGAGAAAATAAAGAGAATAAATAGTGCAGGCTGTGCAAGTGGAAATGCATAGGAATGGTGATCAGAGATCTCTATGTAAATATAGATAGTAAGCATAAATAGACATGGTAAAGTCTAGAATGTGAATGGATATTAATGTTACTGTGTCACATAGCAACAGAATCAAAAGAAGACTGAGAGAGATTGTTATGTAGCAAAGAAAGAAAAGATAGGGGGGTATCACCAATCATAACAGATCTCTAGTAATCCTCATACCTAGATATTCTTGGGCTTGTCGTAAATCTTAACTTTCCCATTTGGTCATAAATTCCCTTTTCTTGTGCATGAGTAATGATTTGTTATTGCTCATAAATAGAGCATTGTCAATATAAATTAATATGATGACTATGTCACTTTTATTAAAGTGAATGTAGACTCCTGGATCAGATAAGGTTCTTTTGAAACCCATCTTAACAATGGAGTTGTGTAAGGCTTTGTTCCATTGGAGTGCTGCTTGTTTAAGACCATAAATGGCCTTCTATTGACAAACTTTGGTCTCAGATCCTTATTGTATGAAACCTTCAGGTCGGGTCATATAGATTGCTTCGTCGAGATCTCTGAAGAGAAAGGTGGTCTTTATATCTAGTGCTTCAATTTTCCAATCTTCTAAAGCAGCTAGTGCAAGTAACAGTCAAACTGTTTCAAATCTTGAAACTGGAGAGAAGGTTTCCTCAAAATCTATTCCAAAGATTTGAGTAAATCCTTTAGCAACATAACATGCTTTAGGCCCTGAATGAATACAAAAACTATGGTGAAAACTTACCATAAAAACCACAGTTTTCTATCCTATGTTTTTTCTCATCTCAGCAATTATTCAGGCAGAGCTTGACACTTCATAAGCACACTGAAGGACTGTATTGATGGATAAGGCTTATGATGAAGGTTGGCTTTGAAGTTACTTCTTGTGCCCTACTGATTTATGTACATTTTATCATTGAATATGATGATGATAATGACAATGACAACTCACAGGCCTATAGCAAGCAAGTATGGACACTGCTAAGCATGTACCAGCAGCAGGTATCAAAACTTGTCATCTCAGCAGTCACAACAGCCTCCCAAGTTGTTGTGCTGGCTGTCCAGAGGAAGGAAGCAATTCCTTATCATATGTTGATTCTCTCAGGTGCAGGCTGGGTTGAGGAACTCCTAACTGGATATCCAGAGCAGATTCATACTGAACTTGGCATTCACAAACACATCTTTCAGGTTCTCATTGCTGAGCTATGGGTGGCTGGGTACACAAATGTAAGAAGGGGGGTCAAACTAGAAGAACAGCTTGCCATTTTTTTATAAATGTGTGTAACTGGCCTGACAGGCAGGCATGTTGCCAAGTGCTTCCAACAGTCAAATCAAACAATCTCTAAGTACGTCATTTAAAGTAAATGGTGAAGATACTGATAGAACCAACAGATACTTCAAAAAAATGCTCATTGTATTCTCCTCCCCTCCAATATACACAAAACATGTCTGGCTCTCTTGTGTGGATGATCCAATGCCAGTAGCTATTGTGTCAGACACTTGGTTTTTTCCCTTTTTTGAAGATGCCATTGGTGCCATTGACAGTACCCATATCACATGTACTCCATCTGCCAATGAACATGAATCCACTTGAAATAGAAAGGGCTTCCTGTCACAAAACTGTTTATTATGTTGTAATTTTGACCTCAAGTTCACCTATGTGTATAACGGCACAGGAGGATCAGCTGCAGATGCCTCCATCTACCATGATGCACATATCAACGACCTTTTGATACCTTGCAGCAAATACTACCTCACAGACACTGGCTTCCCACTCTGTCCTGAATTGCTCATGCCCTATTGTGGCAAGTGATATCACCTTCAAGATTGGGGACATGTTCAACTTTGGTGAGTACCTTTGGTTTCTATTAATTTATTCTACTGACAGGAAAGAACAAGCCAAGGGAATTGCTGGGAATATTTCAATTTATGCCATTCCCAACTATGAAATGTCATCAAATGTATCATCGGTGTCATCAAACATCAGTTCTGAATTCTGATCATCCTCCCTGAATTTTCTATGGATGTTCAAGCCTGTATCCCACCCACATGTTGCTGTATTCACAATATCATTCAGACATACAATGTAGAAGAGTTGCAAGATATTGAGTGTGACATTGATGCTCCATTGCCAGCAACACACGATGATCCTGACCCTGGAAGGAGCTATGGCATACTTGCTAGTGGTGTTTCAACTCACAGGGACTGGGGTATCATGGCCGTCAAATGAGATTGACTGGCAGATGCATTGTGGATGGACTATGTAGCCACATGGCAGGAAGTAGGGAATCTGGTTGAGAGTTTGCAACCTGATTAAAATTCTGTATCAATAGACATGCATGTATTCAAAGTTTTATTGCAGACATGTTACACAATGATGAGAGTATGGTGACTTCAGGGCCCTACAGCCTGCATGACTTCCAATACCCTTCTCCTGAGCCATTCAACCTGAATACCAGCATGTTGTGGTGATGTCTTCTTAGAGAGAAGTAAGTATGTATCAACATACTCCACATTCTTCTCAAAGAGATTGATTACCACTGCACATTCTCCCTCATTCAGGGTTTCAACTTCAAGGTCAATCAACTGCATGATAGCCATGACCTGGGACCCACTGGAAGCTTCCTGTTTGCTGGCAAGGGGATTTGCAGCCTGGCTTTGGACAACCTGGTGATAAGAAGAAGGAGGGAGGTTGGACATGGCTTTACTGAAGGCCACAATGCTGCTTTGAAATGTATTGTTGTTCAAATTGAGTTGATCACTGACATGACCATTGGCTGAGTGGACCATGCCACTGACATGGCGCTTCTGAGAGGAGTGGCCAGATCCAGATTGAGTTACACCTGATACTATTGATCCATTGTCATCTGTGGCTTTATGCTTACCAGCAGATACTTCACTGCATATAGATTGAGAAGAGCCAACAACAATGTTATTGGATACTGAATTGGAGTGAGGTGGAGGGGGAAGTGACACAGAGTGTTACACTTGCCCTGGGTAGGAACAAGCATAGACCTAATGATAATCACCTAGGTCAAGGACAGGGGCTGGGGATAACATACTGACATAAGTCAGGGACTCCAAAGATGAAGGTCAAGGGTTCCGGTGGACAAAGGTTTATAGTTACGTCAGATGATATCAAGGATCTGCCAGAAGGATTGCAGAGGTTCTGGGTAGTTGGAGACTAAGGATGACAATGAGGAGGCACTAAGGCCAACTTAGGAACGATCCCAGAGGAGGGCTAGGGATGTGAAGGTGAAAACCTAAGGCAGGAATTGCTTAGAGTTCTACTGTACATGGTCAGGTAGTATTTATACTAAGTAGTGCTAGTCATACTGAGTCACTATGAGTCAATGGATAGCCATGAGGCTGTGGACACTAAGTATAACACTATGCAAGTCTGTGCAAAGGTGCTGTGATCAAAAGCTATGTGTGATGATGAGAAAATGAAGGGAATAAATAGCATAGGATGTGCAAGTAGAAATGCATAGGAAATTTGTCAGGGATCTCTAAGTAAAAATAGATAGTAAGTGTAAATAGACATGGTAAAGTCTAGATCATGAAGGGATGTTAATGTTACCATGTCACATAGTGAAAAAATCAAATGAAGATTGAGATAGGTTATTATGTAACAAATGAAGAAAAGATAGGGGTGTATCACCAATCATAACACAGAGGGGGGGGGGGAAGTGATGCAGAGGGAGTGGGAACTGGAGAGGGATTTGGCTGGATGGAGGGTGTGATTGACAGAGAAGGAGGGGCAGGAGCCTATGGAGCCATCAGGACAGCACTGACAGTTCCTAAGGTACCAGTGCTACTGGCATCACCATTGCTGGATCTGGAAGACAGTACACCAGCAGCTTGAGTTCCCTCAACCAGTATGGTATTGTTATCATGCATTGCAAAGAAACTGTGTGCCTGAGTGTTGCAAGATGAAATGAACAACTTGAGTTGATTGTAATATGCCCAACCTTTATTCTTGAATGGGGCAGCAAGGGGATTATGCTATATGAATGAAGTTGGGGTGCTTGCTCAGTTCAGAAATATTAGACATTCATTGACATAGCTGGTCCAAACAGTTTCAGATTCATCACTGATGTCAGCACCAAGCTTGTCTGAGTAAGTAAATCCAGACATATTGGTTGCAAGCTTGTGAACAACATCAAAGGTTTTCCTAAGCTGGTCAACAATAACATACACTGAATTGATATAATGGAAATGTACATACCTGGTTCCATTTCTCCTTGCAGGAGGTTGCCATCTTTGGTCCATCCTTCTCCAGGTGTGCAAGCCCCTCAGATGTGGTGATTGATTGCTGAAAGGTTTTCTTGAAGTTGAGATTTGGCCCACCTTCAGCCTCATGGGCAAAAGCCAGGTTGATCAATATCTTTGTCTCATCCTCATTCCACAAGGCCAATGGGGCAGCAGATTTGGTGGACTTCTTGCATTTGGATTTGCCAGATGGTAAGGAGGGTCATGCCATATTGACAATATTATGGAGAGTCTGACCTTCGACTGTTATCTGAGGTGTCAAGCTCCACCTGAATAATTGCCAAGACAAGAAAAAACATAGGATAGAAAACTGTGGTTTTTATGGTAAGTTTTCACCACAGTTTTTGTATTCATTTAGGGCTTTAGTTTGTCCATCACTTTTCTTGACAAATACCCATCCCCCTGTGATGGGTTTATGACCTGGTGGAAGGTCTGTCAGATCTCATACATGCCGATCCTTCATGTATTTCATTTCTTTGTTGCATGCATCAAACCATTGTTTCTGTTCATTTCTAGGCGATTTGGAGATATCCTTGTATAGTCTTGGTATCCCAAATATAGGTGCTGCCTGAAACATAAGCACTTTCATAAAATGTGCACTCATCTCTTTTGATCCTTGGTCTATTTCTGGAAAATCAAATTCATCTCCCTGTCACTCTATTTTTGTTGGAGATAAATTTCCATATGCATTATCAGGTGCAATTCTAAGTCTTGGGACTTGTTCAGATCTTCTGATTGGAGGAGGAGGTGGATTTGGAATCTGTCTAGGAGCTCTAGGAGGTGAAACTGGTCTCCAAGGTGGAGTTATTGGTATATCCAGTTGTCATGCTGGATTGGGATCTTGATTTGGTTGAAGATCTTCCATTGGTATTTCAATTTCAAGGCTGTCTGAATGTTGGGCATCCCCTTGATCAGGTTTCTCTTGGTCTTGGTATTCCAGATTGTTATTGTCATTATCTGGGATTAGTACATTATCTAGTTTGTCATACTCATTGGAACATTTCAAGAATGAGAATTCATTGAAAGTGACACTGCTTGCAATTACATCCTTTCAGTTTTGGGTGTCACAGCATTGGTACCCTTTGACTCCTGGTGGATAACCAATGAAGGTCATTTCCCTTGCTTTAGGGGAAAGTTTGTCTTGATGATATTCTTTGTGAATGAATACATATGCTCAACAACCAAATACTCTGAATCCAGATATATCTGGTTTCTTGTTACTTGGTTCCCATAGTGAAATTGGAGTTTCCCATTTTAGTTGTCTCATGGGTTGATGATTATACACATGTATAGTGGTTTCCATTGCATCTTGCCAGATTGATTTGGGTAGACAAGCATGATGTATCATTGCATTTACCTTGTCTAATAAAGTTCTATTAAAGTGTTCTGCTCCACCATTCTGTTGTGGTTCTCTAGCAACAACCTTTTGATGTTGAATACCTCACAAAGTGAGGAATGATTGGAAATCGTTGCCAATATATTCCCCCCCACAATCTGAATGAAGGGTGATAAGAGAAGCACCTGTAGAATGCTCAGCAAAGGCTAAATAAGCCTGAAAAGCAACAAAAGCTTCAGACTTGTGCTTGAGAAAGGCATGACAAACATAGGAACTATAATCATCAATGAATGTAATAACCCATTTGGAATGATTATGAGAAAGAACAGGAAGTTCCAATAAATCAGAGTGTACCAATGATAAAACAGTTGGTGCATGAGATTCTGAAACCAAATGAGGAATTTGGGTTTGTTTTCCCATGGCACAACCATTACAGAAGGGTGTAGTAACCAGTGTAGTAAAGGGTTGAATGCTGAAACAAATCTTATGAGCATTGCATAACACATTCTGAGAAGCATGAGCAAAGCAATAATGCCATAAATGAATGGAACCCATTTCCTGAAGTGACATGGTTGAACTAGTGGTTGGTTGAATCTGTTGTGACTGAAACCAATGTAGTCCACCATGAGGTGAGAAGGCTAATGCCTTTAACACATGATGGCCATGTTTGTCCTGAATATTAGTAGCTTCTTGAGTAATCTTGGCAGTATAACCATGTGTAGTTAATGCTGGTAATGAAAATAGCCTGTGAGGTGAATCTGGTGAATACCAGACATCACATGAGATACAGTGGCTCAAAAAACTGTCCCAATGTTTGCATGTTTTGTAGTATATGGCCCCTAATGTCAATACCCCTAACCTAATCTAACATATGTTAGTGTATGAAATATAGTACCTGCTCCTGGCATTCTAATGGTGTAAGACCTGAAGGATTTGGTTGAGATTTGATGAAATGGCAGGCACATCAAAATGACACCTCATTGGGACAGTTTTTTGACTTTATACAAGATGGGGTATTTAGTACTTGGTATGACCTCCCTTGGCCTTGATAACTGCTTGGATCCTTCTAGGCATGCTTTCTGTCCATTTTTGACACTCCTCCACAGATATTTTCCCCCACTTTTCCACCACCCTATCCCATAACTGATGAACCCCTGATGGAGCATTCTCATAACCTGAAATGCATCTTTTGAGATGATGCCATGTGTGTTCAATAGGGCTAAGGTCTGGAGATTGAGCAGGCCAGTCCAGAAGCTTGATACCTTGCTCCTCAAACCAATTTTGGGCTCTTCTAGAGGTATGCTTGGGGTCATTGTCTTGTTGAAAAATCACCTCCTCTTCAGGAATCCCAGATTCCTCCATGCTTTGCAGCAATCCTCCCTCCAAAATGGCCACATACTGTTCAGCATCCATCTTCCCTTCAACCTCACTCAAAACTCCCACTCCATTCCAGCCTATGCAGCCCCAAACCATCAGTAACCCTCCTCCAAACTTTACTGTACCTTTGACCTCTCTAGAAACCAGCCCCTCTCCCTGCCTTTTCCACACATACTCCTGTCCATCTGACCCAATCCTATTGATTTTGGTCTCATCTGACCAAATAACCCTCTTCCAGTCCTCCACAGTCCAGTGTTGGTACTTGAGAGCAAAAGCAAGCCTCTTCTTCCTATGACCAGCAGTAAGGAGAGGTTTCTTTTTCTTTACTACAGCCTTCAGAGAAGCTTCCTTAAGGGTATTCCTGACTGTCTGTGAGCAAACAGGGGTGGTGATGATGGAATTGATCAAATGAGTGGCCTCAACTGCATTTTTGACCATGCCAGTGATGATTTGCTGGACAATAGCATGCTTGTTGATAGAAGAGAGCTTAGAAGGATGACCACCACAATGGTTTTCCTTATCTGGATGGACCTCCTGAAGGACCCTAGCTATTGTAGACTTCCCAATGCCAGTTTGGGATGCAATTTGTCAACAAGAAATATCAAGAGAAGCAAGAGAGATAATGTTATCCCTTTGGGCAGTGGGGGTGTTTTATGGGGGGAATATGAAAATATATTTGTGATGGCAAGGTTTATATATGTTGTAACATATTGCATTACATAAAGGTAACATAATACAGCAGTTACCTAAGGTATCTAATCAACTTACATCATTCTAGGGCCTAATGCATGTAATGAAAACTTAAAGTCAAAAACTGTCCCAATGAGGTGTCATTTTGATGTGCCTGCCATTTCATCAAATCTCAACCAAATCCTTCAGGTCTTACACCATTAGAAAGCAAGGAGTAGGTACTATATTTCATACACTAACATATGTTAGATTAGGTTAGGGGTATTGATGTTGGAGGCCATATACTACAAAACATGCAAACATTGGGACAGTTTTTTGAGCCACTGTATACTAGAAGATGCCAGTCATACTGAGTCACCTGGAGTCATCGGATAGCCATAAGGCTGCATAAACTAAGTATAGTCCTGTGCAAGACTGTGCTAAGGAGCTGTGATCAGAGGCTATGAGTGATGATGGGAAAATATAGAGAATAAATAGTGCGAGCTGCACAAGTGGGAACACATAAGAAATAGATCAGAGATCTCTATGTAAAAATAGATAGTAAGTGTAAATAGACACAGTAAAGTCTAGAATGTGAAGGGAAATCAATGTGACCATGTTACATAGTGATAGAATCAAAAGAAGACTGAGAGAGGTTACTATGTAGAGAAGAAAGAAAAGATAGGGGGGGATCACAAGTCATAACACATTCCACATGACTGTTCTGCTGGTGGGCATAAGGGGCGGACTGTTGGATATTTACTCCATTGTCTCAAAGGAACTCAGTGAACACTTTTGAAATGTATTCACCTCCTGCATTTGAGCAGAAGTGTTTAATTGCAGCATTATGCTGATTTCAGACATGTGCAAACCATTGCTCAGTTGCATGGAGTGCTTGATCCTTGAACCAGATTAAGGTGGTCCAGGCCATAGAAGTATAGTCATTGTAGAAGATGACAGCATATTTATATTTACTATATGATGGTACTTCAAAGAATTTTAAATCTAAGTGGATAACCTCAAAGGGAGTGGTTACCTGCATCTCACTAAGGGGGAAGGGATGATTCAGCTGTTTGCCAAGCTGACAACCATGACAGATGCCAGTTTTGGAAGGGATCTTCACATCAGGAAAATCCTTGACATGCTTCTTGGCATGCCTGATGACATCAAGGGATGAATGTCCAAGATATCAGTGCATCAGTTCAAAATTGACCAATGAGGGAAATGACAACATGCTGGAAGGCATGTCATTGGGGTGGACAGGCTTGGGACAAAGCCAAAACATAGTGTCTGGACCATGACTGTGGAATTCCAAGTATGGGCACTTAAGGTATTGATCTCAGATTATAAGGAATCCAGGTCTGGCTTGAATGGTGAGGCAATCAATTTTGAATAAAGTACCCAATGAAATTTGTTGCACAGCACATGAGGGCATGTGCAGGATTGGGGATAATCAGGCAATATGATCTTTAAACTTGATCAGCACTGAGCCTCTACCAATAATTGGTGATCAGCCATTTGCTGTTGAAGACCATTGCAGTTCATTGAATTTTTGGTATTCAACGAAATCTGATTGATCCAGTGAAAAGTGAGCTGAAGCTCCAGAATTGAGTAGCCACATGTCAGAGGGTATTTTTTGGGTGTGCCCTTTTCTTTCCTTTACCAGAATGCTTATTACATAAATCACACATTGTGAAATCAGGCATTACAGTAAATTCACCACTATCTACTACAGGGAATGTGTATGTATTGCAATTTACCTGAGGTGGAACAAACCACACATCAGTACCTGAAGTGGATGGAATGGAAGGGGATACATACAAAGTAGACTCCATGAAGAAGCCTTCAATATATTTGTCATAAGCATCATCACCTAGACTCACAGTTTCCTCCTTGTCGATCTCCATCAAGCTGGTGATGCTGGCAAGTGGGATGTCACTGATTCACTCAAAGAGCAGGGCAGACAAGTGATCAAAGAGGGATTGCTCCATGTGGCTATGCTTGGAGTGATGAGAAGCAACCAGTTTGAGGTTACAGATGGTAGAGGAGGTTGCTGGGACCTCAAGGCATCATGTGAGCAAGATGCTTTCCTGTGTGAGAGGAAAGGTGGGTAGACCATAGTGGGCAGTGCCAGGCATATGTGCTTGTCTGCACAGGTCAGGGATGGGCAATGAGAATGAGGTGGTGGCAGAAGTGATGGAGGTAGTGGAAGTGAAGGCAAAGAAGGCAGTGGCTTGGGCAGCTTCTACCTGCTTTTTGTCCTTCTTTGACTTCTTCTTCTCCTTATGGTTATCATTGCTCTGATCAGAGCAATTACCTTCACAGTGCTGCTTCTTCTTATTCCTTTGGTTAGAGAAACCACCTTGTTGCTGCTACTGGGAGAACTGGGGTTCCCCCTGTTGCCATTTGATGGTGCTAACCTTGTTGGCCTGTTGAGGCTGGGCATCCCTTGCAGGACAGCATTGGGCATACATTTGCCACAACACTTGTACTTGGTGTGATATTTCATCAACAGTGGGAACTGTCTTGATGATTGCACCCAACAAATCAGTTTCTGGTTGCATGGTGGCTATGGCCACTGCAACATAGTCAGCATACTTTGGGATCTTGGCAATCATGATCATCAACTGAATTTTCAAGTCAACTTCATATCTGAAGTCCTTGAGACAAGTGAAAAGTGACTTCATCTTGAAGAATGCTATGACTGGAGAGTTGTTGTTGGGGATGACAAGGGCCATTAAGGCCTTAAACTCAGTGATGGTGGAGGAGACAGTGGGGCAATCAAATCACACTTCAAGGGCCAGGAGGATCTGGTTCAAATAGTCTGTGAAGTCTATGCCATAGTCTTGAACATGATGTTTGCATGTTGGAGTGATAGCTCCAACAGCTTTATCATCATTTCAGTCCCAATCCTCTTGCCATTCTTCAGCCTTACAGACTATATCAGGATCCAGAGTAAAAGTGGGGGTTACAACAGTGCCATCAGGCTTTGTGACTTGGGCAACAGCCACAGGAACCTCAGGGTGAAGTTTCATGATCTTCAAATAAACACCAATAGATCAGAGATAGTCATCCATCTGGGAGTGCCAGGCTCAGTAGTTGTTACTGTTGAGCTTGGTGATAGCAGTGAAGTTGGAAGTCAACATATCAAGTAAGATCTGAGGAGGATAGATGTCAGCTGAGAACCTCAAATGATCACAAAACCACAAATAGGTGGGAATGTGGCAGAATGCAAAAGTGCAGATTGTAACATTTCAATGAATGTGTGAAAATGTGGCAGGTTACACAAGTACACATCATAGCAAATCACCAAACATGTAAAAATGCAGTGAAATGTGGATGAGAGAGTGGAGCAAACTGCATTGCTGAACACCCAGAGCTCGTGGATGAGAGAGACAGAGTCTCCCCTTGTCAGAACACTGAGAGCAGCTGCATCAATCCAATTTAATGGTTTGATGCACTCAGCAGAATAAACCACACAGAGCAGCTCTATTGTTCACCCATGGGAGCAGAACTTAATCCACATTGCACATGGTCCAGGTAGTAGCTGAGATGGATAAGCAGAACTTAATCCACATGCAAACCCACTCAGGGCTCATAACCTGTTGCAAGTATGCTGTTACATACACAGAAAGGTCCAAGTTACATACCTGGGGTAATATCTAAAGGATCTTACATTGGGTGATATTGTATTATCAAAACAGAATCAATTAAAACTCAGTTAAGCTGAGTATGTACATATATACATAATATGTGTGAACTTAATCTATACATAGTGTACAGTATTGTTCAACAACATTGATATCCCTTCATGTTCTAGACTTTACTGTGTCTATTTATGCTTACTATCTATTTTTACTTAGAGATCTCTGATCACATTCCTGTGTTCCCACTTGCACAGCCCATGCTATTTATCACTCTTATTTCCCATCATCATTCATATAGCCTCTGATTGCAGCACCTTCACATAGACTTGCATAGGTTCTATACTTAGTCTTTGCAGCCATATGGCTATCTGATAACTCCAGGTGACTCAGTATGACTGGCACCTCTTAGTATAAGTACTTGTCATTCATGTACAGTAACCTTAAGCAATTCCTACCTTAGGTTTTCACCTTCACCCTCAGTCCTCCTCTAAGTCACCCCTAAGTTTGGCCTTAGTGCCTCCTCATTGTCATCCTTCATCCTCAACCACCCAGAACCTCTGCAGTCCTTCTGGGAGATCCTTGATGTTATCTGATGTAACTATTAAACCTTCATCCACTGAAATCCTCAGTCTTCATTTCTGGAGTTCTTGACTTATGTCAGTATGTAACCTTCAACCCCTGTCCTTGACCTAGGTGATTATTATTAGGTTTATGCTTGTCCCTACCCAGGCCAAGTGTAACAATCTTCATCTTGAATTTGAAATCACATCTCTTGCAAGGATTGAAAGTGATCTTTGAATGAACCAAAAAAATGTTCTGACCAAACATGAACCTTTACTATATGTTAGTTTCTATTAAAAAATTTTGTAGAAAATACTTACAGATGATAGGTGTCAATTGAAGATCCCTTTGTCCTGGGTAAGGCTTCCTCCAATAGGTCTCTTGAATGGTGTTACACATCATGTTTGAGCAGGGTATGCAGAGTCAGCCCAAATCCATTCATGATGGCCAAAAAACTGTTCTGGATGATGAGCAACCCTGGTTTTTGAGAAAGCACTAGCATCATGGACACTAACCTTTCAAACATTAATTGTTTAAAATAGATAGCAGACCATATATTCTTACCTGGTTTGTAAATAAATAGCAAGATCTGCAATCATAAAAGACTTCTCCATAAAGGCCAGGCTTTTGAAAAAGATTGAAAGTGCTGCCATCCACACAAAGAAAGCCATCCCTCCAAGCTGCACAGGAATGGGACTCAACCCAAGCCTTTGCTCTCTCCTTCTCCTCATGATCATCTTGATGGTGAGCTGGATCAAAATGAATTATTGCATCATGGAAATGAAGCAAAGAAACCATGATGTGTTTGTAGCAATTGTGAACTGTACCAACTGAAATCCCAGCCTATTCTGCCATATCTTGGGTTGTGGCAGCATTTCCATAATGACCTACACCATTCAAGAATATTGCCAGCTGAAGCCAAACAGGTAGCTGAGGATTGTGAACATCATCATGAGTTGCATTGTAGAAGATCTGATGTGTGGAGAGTTTGTTGACAAGGCTTTCAAAGACTTCTGGAGAAACACAAAGTTTATGATGGAAAAGATGGGGATGATGGAGTTTCCACTCATCAAAAAGGTGTATTTGTGGGGCATAGATGGTTTGAATCCAAGAAGCAAATATGCATGTCCAAGAGATCTCATCATAGGTTGCTTGAAGAGCTTCTTGATAATCAAGCAAAGGCTGGCTGAAGAGAAAGGTGGGGATATCAGAATGAGAGGAATTTGATGAGGAGTGGGAGGTATCCATAATGGACCTGGAATTGGATGGTTGAGATGAAGGGGAGTTGGAACCTAAGCCAGAATCATTTGAGTCTGTGGTATCAGTGAATAGAACTTCAGTGATATAAGCCTCTAGTAGCTCAATGTATTGAAGTGTAGAGAGTTGTAACTGAGCAAGTCAAAAGATTTCAAGAAGATGCTGGCACTGTGAAATTTGAGGCATTTTGTGTGGGGGAGGGGAAGAAAGCATGGAAATCCAACAGAAAGGACTTATGTGTATTCAGCTGCGAAGATTTTTTCCATTTTTAGTTTTATTTTCTCAACTGGCATCATAATTTTGCTAAACATGTCTAATTTTGGTGGTGTGCGGTGCACCTGGCCACCGGGCGTCTCCGTGCGCGCATTTGCCCGATTTGGTCAACATTGCTACCCGGGCGCTTCCGTTATTCGAGCGGAGATCAAATCGTACATAATTTTTCGCTCGAAGTTCTTGTACAACTAGTGTACAACTAGTGTACTACTAGTGTACTACTAGTGTACTATTAGTACCCTGATGAGACACCCTATTGTAAACAGGCCCTGAAAGTTCTTGATATCGGATGTATCGCAGTCGCTCAAGCACGACCGTGATGATCTGGTAACAGTTGGTCTGAATCCCGGCAGTACAAGTGCACCGCGCAGCGCATCTTCGCATTATACCATATGAGATCGTAGCGTATCCATGGTACAACCCCTCGTCCTCGTACATGATACATATAACATGCGACATCGAATGAAATGAACGCGAGAAAATTAGGGTTATCATCAAATATATCATAGAGCAAAACACCACCGTCGTCGATAAGCGTGCCATCAACGGTCACAAGCCCATGCCTGTCCCAGGCGAAGACCCGATCGCACCGACGCCGCGAATCACTTCTGCGAAGGCCTGGAGCGGGCTCGAAAATGACTTTTTGGGAGAACCCGTGGAGAGCGTTGGGGACGACGACGGGGCGAGCTTCGGCGCGTCTGCATCTGCCGAGACGGACCGTTTCGAGCGCCACATAAATCGCGATTGGGTGGGCGATTGTTGTGGGTGAGAAGGGCGTGGGGATGTGCGCACGGGTACGGGCTCAGAGCCGCAAGGCAGGTTCGGCAGTCCCTCCGTTGGAGTAGCAGGCACCAACGACAGCCGAGGCGAGGTCGACCGACCGGAGAGCGAGGGCAGCCCCTTGAGCACGCTCGGCGACGGTGGCTCGTCCTCTTCCTCCATCTCCCCCGCGGCCAACTTGGGCAAACTGAGCGACGACGACGACGACGCACACGGTGGGGGGGCCAAAAAGTGGCGCTTAGCGTCACCAGAACAACTCGAGGTCGATGCTGCCGGACTCGGAGCAGCGTGTTGGGCCACGACCATGAGCGACGAGAGCGAGCCTGCCGGACTGGCCGCAGGCGAAGCTGTCGGCGTGCGTTTTGGCGAGGGTAGCGGAAACAGCTCGCGCTCGTCCTCGTCATCGTCTTCCTCTGGAATCCGTGGCGTCGCGGGTGTCACCTGCGTCGGCGACGGCTGCGCATCCCCGGTACGGTTAGGGTGGATACACCACCGCGCCTCGTTCGCGTGCGACGACGGCCCGGCGTCGCTTGCCCGACGTCGTTTGTCCACCTCATCGACGCGGATCGAGACACCGAGGGCGCCATACGCTGCGGCGGCCTGGCTCCCGGCGACGGTGACTGTGCGGGGCGCGTCGACGCTGAGACTGCGCTGCCTGAATGCCCCGCGGGAGAAACGCTCGGGCCAGGCATCGTCGACAAGGGCAGCGTCAGTGACGGACTGGCAAGCGGCGCAGCAGGGGCGGAGCGGGACGGTGATGAGGTCGGGGCGGGATCGGGAAGGTGAGGGCGAGGGTTTGCGGGTCTCCCGGGGACGTGTACGGTGGTGCGTGGGGGAACCCGGGTCGGGGCTGGTCGGGCATGGGGCACGGGTCGGACTGTGGGATGGACGATGGACGAGGCAGGGCGGGAGGGGCACATGATCTGCAGGGCGGGCGGCGGTCGGGAGTGGTTTGAGCGACAATCTGGCATGACATGTCCAAGGGCGTTTTAGAAACGAGTGCGACGGGACGTACGTGGGAAGCGGAACTCGGAGGACGAGGTGTGCGGGCTGGTCGTCACACGGGGCGTGTTCCGGTGGGGAACTCGGGGTGCGTCGTTTCCACAGCGGGAGGGCATATGATTTGGTGACCATTCTGGGACGGCGGGAGCGGGCTGGGTCGGGTATGACGACGCACTGGGTCTCGAAACGTACAGCGCTGCCATCGTCGAGGCGCGCGACGTCGACAGACGACATTGAGGACACGCGAGACGATTCGGAGGGAGCACTGGGAGCAAGTAGAAGCAAGGTTTAATATGTCCCTGTAAGAAGAAAAAAAAAAGTGATACGATCGTACGTTGGATACAGTTTTATGTAGCCCTGAACAAGAAGACTTGCCTCGTTTACATACCACGCTCGCTCGTTGCCGACACCCCCACGAGCGACCTGTCTGTCTGTGTGTCTCTTTGTGCTGGAATATGAGTTCAGAATGATATATGGTCGCTTCAAGTCGCTTGGTGCACTGTTTTCTAGTCTCGGTATCAGCCGATCCGATTTGGTTGCCACCCTTTTTGGCCACCCACGAGGCTAGCAAGCCCAGCTTTGACGGTAACTTGGACTTGATCCGTACCGAAGCAGGCTTGACCCAAGTTCTGCAAACGAACTGCGACAAAAGAAAACGTCATCGCTTGGGTCTCAGAAGATCTTGCCCTTGCGAGGCCAAGTTCCGGCCCGCGGACAATTCCATGGGGGATCATGACCATCAAGAACGGGGATGGGGATCACACTCGCCCTGCCCTCGTTGCGAGTACATGCAACCCCGTATATACCCCTGTTCGTGAGTACCTCTGCTGGACCGTGGGCTCGTATGTTCCTTGGTGCTTCCCATGATGCGTATCCCCGGCGACGCCACCGAAGGCAACCTCGCAGTCCCCTCCCGCGGAGGTGATACCTGGCCTTTTCACGCACATGTTCGCCAAACCTGTTTGTTCGCTTCTTGTTCACCCGTGACCAGATCCGCCCCATGGCGATGCGGTCGGCGCATGGCTTCCCGAGCACGCTGTTAGTCGCCCGGGGCGAGAGGCAAGGATACAGAAGCACCATTCATGGGTTCGTGCTTCCCCTTACGTTACGATTCCGTATCCCAACAAAACTGTCATCTCTCACTGCTGCCTGACACGCACCCAACTGTATGATTTCGGACTCACCCATATTCTTCCCGTGGTTCGCCGAAGCGTCGATGCAATGATCGAGAAACAAGCACGCCGTGTTTGGAGGCACAACATTCAAGGATTTGGCTATGCGGCTTGATGTTCGAGATCATGGCCGCCTTGTCAGGTGCCGCACGTTCCACTTGACATTCACGCTTGAATGCGACCCGTCATTCCCTTTCCTTCACACAAACCTTGGACGTTTCGCCCCCGGCTGGGCTGTTGGAAGAATTCCGTCGAATGTCTAGTTCGTCTGGCAGACTTTGGTATACGTTCGAAGAGCTTGTGAAGCATGGCAAACGTGTCGACACCACGCTTTCCTTGAACATGGCTAAATCTTGTATACCGAGGTAGTGCTGCACCAATGTCTTGGTACATCACAGGTATTTAGGATTTTCGTCGCCGGCATTTAGATATGAATATACTCATAGATTCTCCCGGTTGCAGCGCGCCGATCCCACTTGGTTTCCTTTTCATTGCGCTGCGATTGGTTCCGATCTTTCGGCCTCTCAGGCTGCTACATATATACCCTCTATCGCAATGTGGCTTTCGCTTGGCACTATGTCGACCTCGAACAGGGTTCCAAAAATAGCGTTCCTGCAAGATACGGGTTCTCCCATGTCTTGGACCACCGCGTGTCTCTCGGTGAGCCCAATATATACGCCAGCAATATCGTGTTGCCCACAATACGCTCCGACGCAATCGTGGCCTTGTCGGTTTATCCCCCCGTTCCCGCGAAGGTGACAGATAGCCATAGTGGTATACACGCTCTGAATGTGATGCCACCGTGAAACGAACCGTATGCACGCCACGCGTTGACGCGTAGTGCGTTCGGGCGTAATGAGTCCTTTGGAATGGCGGTACGACCAGTTCCGGTCACTATCGGTTCTTCCGCCTTTGATGCACGTCCCGTAGCCCTCTTCGTCGCGATGAGACTGCTCTGTGGTAGGTGTCAACTCCGGCCAGGGCTTGAAAGATAAGACTCATAGCTTCCGAGTGTGTCAGACCCCTGATATGTATCACTCCCGTCAAACGCTGTATTGACACTGTAAACTCAGTGGCCTGTATGTGCCCCCTGGATATGTAAGCTACCCGGAAGGTGTGCCTTGTCGTCGCCATGGGTGTTCTCTCAAACATGTTGCGTACGACTTATCACGATATTGTGGTGCGTTCCAATCCGGATCCGAACCATGACGCACTGGCGAATCGATTGATGGTCGGAAGGCAAAACGGCAGAGCACAAATTCGTGACTTCCCTACCGTACATCCTGGTTCAGCTCGAAAAAAAAACATCTCTATGTGTTTACAAAACTCACTGTCATAACCAACGGGATGCATGGGTGCCTTTCCTTGCGTTCGCCCTTTCGTGCGTGGCCATGACTCGATTTCTACGGGTGGTCACGTCCACGGTCCGAGATAAATCAGCACCACCATCGACATCACGATATGAGTGGTGCGCACCCAAGGTGGACAATCCCACAGGGCCATCATTCGGATGACCTGGGGATCCGTCCGACAGCTTACTAGCTGGGTCCTGATTGGTTATGCTACTGACGCTTCTGCCTCCGGTCATTACCAACACGTCGGCGGCGACTTGCCCTTACTCGTCCATATGCCCAAGTGCAGATAAGGATCCATTTAAGATGCTTATGTATAGCTCGCGCTCCCACGCCGTGTGCTGAATGTGAACAGGGGTAATTTGATCCCATCAACGCTGTCATTTTGCCACTTGTGCTATGAACGGGATACCCTTGATGGGACGCATATGTACGCCAGCCGTACGACCTTCGTTGAAGCGGAAATGTGGACGTGACGCGGGACGTGCCGTGGTTGTCTTTGCCACGTTCTCACAACAGACAAAACCTTGATTGTCACTGAAAGTTCAACGATACCTAGGGTCCAAGGGACGGTGTCGCTGATTAGGTTTCTCCGTGAAAGGTGCATCCGATGTCGCGACGTTCACACATTTGGGAAAACAAGTCGACCAAAACAGATACACCTGAATGCCTCAATGAGGCACGATTAGTCTCATTTTTCACGCCTAAAACTTTGCTTAACCAGTTGGTACGTACTTGAGCCGAAGGGCAGTAGGACACGATCTTGGCTGGTGACATTGGAACCTTGAAGGTCCTACTTCATCATGACACCATCTGAGTGCCATGGCACGGTGATCGTCCGTTCAAACGGCTTCTCGAGAACACAAGTAAGTCGGTCTCGTATGGTTTCGCTGGCACACCTGGATCAACTCCACCGAAGCAGGGATATCAACTCACACGCTTTCGCTCTTTCTTTTCTAGTCCTCCTGCAAGCGACAAGGCGATACGTCACCCGGAGGCTTTCATATTTGAGGTGCAACAGTATATCGTAGGTCCCTGATGATGAAGAATTACAAGCGCGACGTGTGAGTGGCGAGCCTAAATGTCACCAAAAGACTATTGACGTTTGTTTTCAGCGAACCCGTTGAGGGACTGCAGCCAATTCATTCATTCTTGTAACGTCGCCGCCACCAGTCGGTATGACGTAACTGGTCGTTCCCACCTGCTATTTCAAATATGGTCGTGTGAGGCGCGTTCACCGCCAGCTGATTTACGTAAGATTTACGTAATGTCATTACATAACATTTCGAACTTGCACTCCCAGGCACTCGGGCCGCCATGCCGCCTCCGGAAGCGTTGGACGCGAAAGATGCCGAGCAAGGGAACGGCACGCGTCAACTCAAGTCACAACAACCTCTGAGTCGCATGGTGACGTCTCACATACACACCGGTTTCAGCCGTTGTGCCTGAGAACGCGGTCGTCGGGGACGTACACTCTAGTTTGCGACCAAGATCACGTATGGCTTCGCGACAGGTGTCCGCTTCGCATCCACACTTAAATTTTTCTCACATGGGGCCTAGAGTGGTATCCCGAACGTTTTGGTCTGGTCATCAACAATGCCTCACGCCTTTACAATCTGGCGTGATTATCAGTGACGGCAGTGCACCCAACATGGCTGGATCTGGACCTTCTGCTGCTCGCTTTGGAACTTTATTTCCCCATACTTGGTATTGGTATTGATATAACGAGTTGGCGAACAGCTGCGGTTTGGCTGTCCGGGAGGATGACAAACCCACGGTGATGTTTAATATAGATCTCATCGATGATGGCAGGTGCAAAGCCAGTTGATCATATGGTATCCTCAGCCCAGTTTTGGCATTGCTGATCCACGACACAGACGACAACACCCAGCTGTCGCGACATGCTGTCGTACAGATAGATTCGTGCTCGTCGCCGCGTGTCACAGCATTCTATTCTCAACAGCAAGCCAAGCGCATACGCACGCTCGCAGCTCTCAAAGTATCTCGTGCCCACCCCAACTCGCCACCGATAAGGCGGCCAATTACTACAGATAAGGATCCCGCCAGGCATTGGTTGGTGGTACGCCGCCAATCATTTTTTCCCGTTAGGACCCAGACTGGCAGGCGATGCTTATCAAGCGCCCATCCACCTGTTCATTCCTGTGTGTAGTACCCCGAACGGATCTCAGATCCTGCCCGCACACGCTATATCATTTATGTCTCGTTCGGAGAACTCCCCCGGAGGTGATGCAAGCATTGTTACTTAACCCCACTCATCTTCGGCAACTCCTGCATACGCTTATTCCCGCATGGCCCAGGTATTAGTGGTCGAAGGAGTTCTTCCCGAACGCTTATCGCCGGTGAAGACGAAGCGAACTCCATTTGTACGTTGAATGTTTGCCGACCTTTTTTGTTGTTTGTTGATAGGCACTCCAGGCTTCGTCCGGGCGAGGGGGTGTAGGTAACATCCGACCTGCGTCCATCTGCACCACTGCTTCGTCCGACCTACCCTCCCCTTGCGAATGTCCAGCGACGTTCACTGCCGAGCGTCACGACACCGAAAAAAAATTCTTGTCCAGCGGCCGGGGTGGTTCAGGGAACATCCAAACCATCGTCTACAGCATAAAGGCCCATCCGCTCACCGCGTCTATCCTAAGCCAGCACAACGAACTACAAGCGCGACACGAGCGTTGGGTGAGAGACTCTCATGCGGAAGCAAACGTGACCGTACGTCGTTGCGCGCTCCGGTTCACACGTGTGGCTGACGACGTGCGTAGCACTCGTATGGCCGGGGCGGGTCTGGCAACATCAAGTCTCCCAAAAAACGAAGCGCTTCGCAAGAGCCCAGGACGACGTCGGGCGGACGGTTTTTCACCATCAAGGGTCGCGAACGAGATACGAATGAGCACTGCGACCCGCCAACGGACGACAGACAGAGCTGGGATACGGGTGCAAGGTGCGTCAGGTGCCATAATTACATGGCACGTACTGACCGGTGATCGCGGTCTCCCTCAGCGTTCCTAGTCGTGCCATCTATTCGTCAAGGAACTCCAGCGCTGTGGGTACCTCGTCGAATCATAGCGAAGGGGACCGTATGAGCAACGCGTTGACGTCGAGCGACTCGGCGATCTCGCGCTCTGATTTCCCCGCGAGCGAGGGCGGCGTTCCGCGCAAGAGACGACACAGTCTCCTGATCCGATGGGGTAAATCGCCCACCGGCGCCGTGACAATCATGCACGGCCCGGCACGGTCACCACTTTCCAGTGTACCCGTATCACCATCTAGCAGCCGCGTGGGGAGTGTTGGCTCGAGCCTTAGACAGTACTCGTCCACGTCGGTCATCGTTGAAGATGAAGAGTACGTATCCTTTTTGGACATGTGAGGTTTGCTCGTCGCGAGCATTCACATCCCCGCTTCCTCTCACTTGCATTCTTTTGGAGCTATATGACACCACTCGTTTTCATCGTTTGTACACCAGCACTCATTTGTCGAACATATACCTCGGATATTTATTCAAGGCATGACGTATGTACGTACTTAGGACGGATTTTGTATTTCAGGCAATGCTGTAATGGATGTGTATTCTCGCGTTTGTTCTTCTCGACAGTCGCACGTATCGGTCACTGGTAGAATGGGCCACTGGACTGGGTGAAGCCCGAGGGTTGACCAGATGGTGAACATCGTGGCAACAAATAGGCGATACTGCGGTTCTTCCATGAATCTACGATGATGGTGAAAACTTTCTTCTGATCAAAATTCCCGTGCCGCCCGGCCGTCCAAGTCGCGTAATACGATAGGGGATATCAAATGCACACAGCCCACCTTGAGGCGTTGAGGTTGTTGCACCCAATGTGGAATCATGGTACGCCACTGCTCGAACGACCGAGGTGCGTGTCCTACACATAGACTCCGGCGTGTTCCGACAGACGTGACGCGCGTCCATCCACACGGATCTGAAACCGAACCGCTCACTGGCAGGATGGCCGGCGTTTCACCAACGGGTAGCACGCTCAGTTGGATGCTGTCCCGACCGCCACACTCGGGGCATGCCTGCCAAATGAAGCGATAGGCCTCATATCGCGAAGATACTGGCTGGTCCGCTGATCGTATCGGCTCAGTGATCGAAAACGTGTTGGCCGCTGTCAGGCCATGGCATCAGCCAGCGCCAATCACGCCGCCACACGGACTCGGAGGTACGATCACACCGGGATGACGACACGAAAGGGCGGTGACGCCAGCCAACCTGGTGATTTGAATGAAGATATTGCCGTGAACGCACCGCTGTTCCCGCCATGGAGGGGGGCCTGAAATCCAATGCTGCATCCCCTGTATTTTTCTAAGATGACTCGGACTTGCTGTGGGCGTTATCGTGTGATTTCCGACTTCGTTGCTGCCAACTTATTAGTCCGGTGACGAGACACATCCATGAAGAAAAGAGCGAGAGGAAAGAAAGAACGAGTGGGGAAGGAAAGAACGGGAACAAGAGCAGGCAGGGTAGCAGTAGTGACGTTCGGCAAAACTGGCCAAAAAAGCAGGGATAACTTTCGTATCGCTGCTCAATGTCGACGAAAAAAGAACAGCAACTTGCATCTGGCAATCCGATTTTACTGATTTACGTTTTCAACAATCAAGACTGGAAAGCTTATAGCTAGTAGACTTTTCAAAACTTGGAGATACAGCAACCACCAGTCGTAGTGGTACTAGTGGTGACGAAAGCGACGCGCTGGGCTAGGTGGACGAGAGCGAAAGGAGCAAGCTCAATAATTTAGCCCATTTCGGTAATGTCCAGTGACAGTTAGTTGGTCGGTGCATAGCCACAATGATGCTACTGTCGGACTGCCACCAGCAGCGTGTGCACTGTGCAAGCGGTGGGAGCCAAAAAGCTGGTACATATCACAATTTCTCCTTACATTAGCTCCATCCGGACCCCGCAAATGGTGTATGAACTACGAGAACAACCGTGGTTTGGTCTTTATTTGACCTACCAGCTTGTTTCCACCACCTTCGTCAGACTACCTTATTGGTACCTTACTGCGTTCCCAAAGTCGTGGCGTCCCCGTCCAAGCTGGCCCATCTCGCGCGTCGTCCTCGTGAGGCTATTTAAACATCTCGTCGGGGTAACTCAAAAGTGCGTATATATTTCTTTTCTCCATGAACCAGCACACGACGTCCAAACAACGCGACAGAACAGGACCTCTCATCCGCTTCCCCACGCACCACGCTATCGCGGCTGGTCCAGGAGTGAAAGCCGTGTGGGTCGATCCTGTCCCCCATCTCATTACGGGCACGATCCTACTCCTTGCCCGCGCAGCGAATGTCACCTGCGCGCGTATCCCAGGCTACTGGCTCGACCGTGACCCGGCCATCCCCACTGGCGGCCCGCCGCTTCCGGGAGATAGGGTTCTCTACCGTCTGCATGGTGGAAGCTACATCCAACTCTCTGCCCACCCCGCAGACCCAACTGCCAATATCGCACGGGGAATCCTTGCTCACGCACCCCGCATCACGCGGACCTTTGCGATCGAGTATCGATTGTCAACTGCAGCACCGTTCGACGACGCCAACGCGTTCCCAGCAGCACTCTTGGATGCATTAGCGGGATACGTCT
>JBBPLE010000061.1:2764-27558 GCA_038089675.1 Boletales sp. KT-2023b
GAGGCGTAAGTGGGTAGCGATATCGGCGTATGATTTGAACCAGTCGTACGGGGTATCTGGATCTTCTCTACGTGATGATCAGGTCGGGATTCCCGGTAGAGACGCTGGACAAAAACGTACTGGGTATACCTCGAATCCCTACGATCGAAAGATCAGAGCATACAAGGTAGACCACCATGTACACTCACCAATAATCTCTGGTGCCATATTCCTTGTTCTTCTGGGGAAGCGGCATATGGATGAGTACTATGTTAGAACGTGACTAATATAAACCTGCTAGTAGTAGTTGCAAGTCACACGCCCCTCAGTCACAACGACCACGCAACCTCCTTCGCAACTCGACTCTTGTAAGCGTACTCGAATATCCAGTATACCATGGCAAGCTCATTCAGACGCTCGGACCATACTAGAAAGTACTGACATGCCAGTTCCACAGTCTGCCATCCCAGCGTACTCGGTCGGGGTGTTGTGCATCACTGGTGGCGTCACGGGCTATCTTCGGACACGTTCCATTCCCTCTCTCGTTGCTGGAATTGGGTAGGTCCATGCGTTTGGGGTATATTTGATACGAGGGCGTGACCATGGCGTTCCAGTGTCGGTGCGCTCTATCTCTGGAGTGCAGAACAAATCAAGAGGGGTGCGCCGAACGGGATCGAGGGTGCTCTCGGCGAGTTTCCCCGAGACTGGCGCTCCGAGTCCATACTAATGCCTGTAGCGAACAGGTGCCTCTGCGCTGTTGTTGATGTCCTCGCTCCCTCGTGTGACCAAGGGACCCGTTCCCATCGTACTGGCCCTGACCAGTGCGGGTGCAGGTGCCTATTACGGGAAGACGCTGTACAACTTGCGGGGAGCAGATGCCTGAACCAATGCTCGAGACACGTCGTTTGTATGGTATTATTCACCCTCGAATGGAAACCTCGTGGCCCGCAAGTTGCGAGCATGCTCAGTTGCCCTTTTACTCACGTTCCATGTAAAGTTGTACATCTCGGTCTGTTTTTGGTATGTAACCAATCATATGTTTACACTCCATGGTAAGAGATAGCGAGTGGATCACTGCAAGGAGTGGGATGATGTACTTGGCCATTTAAGGAACGGGAGGTGTACGTTCAACAGCAGAGTTACGAAACGAGGATTTGTCCTGTATCGAATCTGGCACAGTAGAATTAACTAAGAAGAGTATGGGTGGGTAGGAAACCAAGTACCGTTGTTTGACTTGTATTCCATTATGGTAGAAGCAGGTAAATTGAGGACCAGACGTATCGTATCCCTTGTGATTGCGTGAGTCTTGGGCCATCCCGGTGGCACGCAACAAACCTGATCTTTTCGCGCACTTTGACGTCCGCCTCGACGCGATTCCAGACGGAGACGATGTCCTCGCTTTGTCTGACGCTGATGGTGCAGCCACAGATCTCTGGCCACTCCTCGCCATCGTCGTCCTCGCTGACGTTGCCGTCGGCATCCACCTTGAGACGACCCCTTCCGCAGTCGTCAAACATGTCGCCGACGAGACCGCATACGAGATCCTCCCACACACGATCCGCGACACCTTTCTTGAGACGGATGATCCATTTTCCGCCGGAACGATTGAGAGGATCTTCCCAGACTGGACGACGGACGCCAGCATGAAACAAAAGGTAGTCGGTTGTGGGAACGAGGGAAGACGGTGGGGAGAGGTGGGTGTGCAGAGACCAAAAGGATTCGACCTGAAAGGATGGAGTGAGGTGAGGGCAGGAGAGCGAGAGCGGGAAACTGACGGAAGAAAAGGATGCGATTTTTTTGATCCCTTCTTCGTAGTTTGTGATTTTATTCCCTGGCGCGCGCTGCTGGCGGAACCAAAAGAGCCAGCTGAGGATGGATGGACGGTGAGGAGGGAGATGCAAGCGGGGTGTGGGCACGAACATACGTGTTCCGGAGTGGGTGGATCGTGCCCGATGAGGGGGAGGTGCCGGTCGTCTTTGCGAGCGCTGGCTCTGGATCACGGTTCGCGAGAGAGGTGGAAAAGTGACGGCTACTAGAAATTTGGAGACGCGGTCGGGGAGGGTCCGAGCTGGATACCTGAGATGTGTTCTGCGGGTGCAAAGAGAAGCGAGACTGCGGCTGTGAATGATTCGAGAAATAGCCGGCCATTCGATAACTGAACGAATAATAAGAAATAACGATGTTTTTGCGATGGACGAGCAGTTAGTTAGTTAGAGCACATTACGTAATCATATCTACAGGTCCGGATTCAAATCCAAGTCGAGGTCAAACACCGTCTGAGACTGCGGTCGTACTTCGTGTCGGTATGGATTCGCACCAGGGCGGTCGCGCGGCACTTGTGTCGGTTTCGGTGACGGCGAGCGTGCTGCAAGAACAGTGTGCACAACTCGATCAACGGCACCTCAGGCTCGCGGGACCGCTCACGTTTCACGCTGTGGCTCTCCCCGAGCCCTCCGAGCGGCTTTTCGACGTTGAGTCTGCCCCGTCTCATCTTTTCTTCGTTCGGGAACGGCGGGAAGAACAGCGGGACGGGTGCACCGTGCATCGCATTCATGTCTGGCATGTTTGGCGGCGCGGACGTGAACGCGCTCAGCGATTGCGCGTACGCGAGCAGCTCAGGGTACGGAATCGACGCTGCAGATCGTATCGGCGACGGCGAGGTCAGCATCACCGGTCCGGCTCACCTTCCCTGGCCTTTCGTATCCCATCGATCCTCTCCTCGCCCTCCCTGACCACAGCTTCCAGCTCTCGCTTGCCCTCCTCGATGCGCTCGACGACCCAGCGCCATTTCGATTCGAGCACCCCGATCTCTGCGATGAGCTCCTCGATCCGTTTCTGTCGGCGCTGGTGCCCCGCCGTCTCCGCAAGCGTATGTGCGAGCGATGCTTCAGCGTTGTACAACGCGGCGACGGGCGGTGGCGCAATGCTGGGCCTGGCCTGCGGATGAGGGGAAGACAGGGACTGGAAGAGCGTGTTGGACAGCGTGCTCAACGTCGCGAGCGGCGCTGCCAATGAATCCGACATCGACATCATCGTCTCTGACATTTTTCCGTGGTGGCGATGCACGTACTTGTACAAACGAAGGGGGTGCTTAAATATGTAGATGGTCATGTTAGTCGTGGTATCTAGACGCTCTCCTCACCGTGCCATTATGGCCCGTGTCTTCATACCCGCCTCCGCGATCGCCTTCTCAAACGCCCTCATGTGTTCGTCTACCACCACCCGTCCATCCACCCGTCCCATGTTCTCCGTCTCCCACTTTTCAATCTTCGTCCGGCTCCTTTCCGCGCCCTCCGTCTCGATTTTCCACTTGGCAAGTTGGTTCCGCACAGAACGTATCCTGCGTCCTGCATCTGCCGTCGCTGCGCTGTTCACCTGAGACTGCTCAGATATAATCGTGAGCGACGCAAGAAAGGATGCGGTATGGGATCGCATGTGTGTCATCGATGGGAGCGCAACAGCGAGCGTGGATATCGACGACTGTGATACGCTGTTCAACGGTTTCGACGTAGAAGACGGCGTCTGGGTAGGAACGAAAAACGGCTTTTGGGGTGATGATGGTACAGAGGGGGCATACAACGTTTCGCCGTCCGCCATCTCGTCCTCCTCGGCAACAGACTCGAGTTTGAACGACTCCGAGGGCTGCCGCACTGGTTCGTGGTCTGACGCGGGCATCTCGAGGGGATCAAGATCACCAAGCACGTCCATTCCTCCTACTTCTGTCGCGATACGCTTCAGGTCTCGGTCATGCGAATGAAGTTCGCGCGCTTGTCCTTCGCGTTCGCGTACGGCGTCGTTGAGCCCACTGATCATATCCGTTGTGAGGTTCTCGAGGGTAAAGGTCGTGTCGATCGCTCGGAGGTGGTCGAGGAATCTGTCCGTCGACGCAAGGTTCTGTGCAAGAACCTCCATCGCGTCTTGCGCCAGTGCAGCCCGCCGCACCGCGTCATCATCTTCGTCGTCGCTGGTGCCGCCTGCGTCGCTCTGGTTGCGAGTGCCACTGTCATCTTGACCACGCGGCTCGTCGTCGGCGACACTCTCCAGCTCAGCAGCTAGACTGCCCCCTGGGGTGCTCTCGCCCAGCTCATCTGCCAAGCTGGCGCTCGCGTCGGCTTCTTGGGCGTCGCCTATGGTGACATCCCCGCTGCCATGTGCAGCGAGCGGGTCGCTGTCGATGCCTTCGGCACCTTCGTCGTATTCGATACCGAATTCTTCGGCCAATAACCTGGACGCGCCACCTGCGGGGTCTGGCATCAACGCGAATGCGAGCTCATGAGCCAAAGAATGGGCCCCAGAAGGGACCGCGATGGCCTGATCGAGCGTAGATAGAGGGGTGGGGTGGGCAAAGGCGGAATTGGAGGACGCAGAAGGGTGGCGAGAGGATTTTCGAGGCGAGCTGGAAGAATGTCTAGAATGCATTTTAGTCTTGGTGTGGTATTAAATTCTGTAGACGAGCAGATTTAATTATTTTGCCGGTTCTTGTCGTCGTCTCAGCCTCGACTTACCTACTGTAGTACATGCGCGTCTCAATCGTCCTCGTCAATGCCGACGTCGCCAAAGTGTATTACGTAACATAGTCTTACAGTACTACTACTAGAGTGACTTAGTTAGTCTATTTGCCCGTCCACAGCTTGGACAAGACGTCCCCAAACGAACCCATACTTCGCGATCTCCGTCGACGTTCTTCTGCCGCCTTGGCCTTGGCATCGTCAAACTGACCCTCCCACGCTGCGAGCTGGTGCCGAAAGGAAAGGTTCGGCGAAACAATGCCGCGCTTCGCCTGTACGTGCGCGATCGCTTCCCTCGACCGCATCGGCGTTGTAGCGACCAGGTAAGCGCACACCAGCGTCGCGGACCGCGAGATGCCCTGCAGACAGTGCACCTACCCGCCCTTCAAAACGAGCCAGACCACCCGGGTGCATGTCCACTCACGAGCACCTTGTTCTTCTCATCCACATCCAACGCGTCCTGAATGAATCGGACGACCTTGTCGAACCACTCCGTGATGTTGGTGTTCGCGTCGTCTCGGATCGGGATGTGCATCACCGTCACCCCATCCCCAAAGTCCTTGCGCACATCCACCTCGATGGCGGAGACGATGTGCGTGATGCCGAGTCGCTGTATGTTGCCCGCTGCGCGAGCCGTGTAGAGATCCGAGAGATACAGGCGGGGCGTGATGCTGGTAGCAGCACGGCCGTGGGCGTCGTCTGCACTGCCTCTCGGACGTCGGCGAGTCGTCTTCCGGATGAGGGAGTGCTGCCAGCTCGTGGATGGGAACGAGATCATGTCGTCGCGGTGCGGACCTTGGCGCCGTCAACACACTGGTGTATGTATTTGTGGACGCCTTCCCTATAAAGGCACAGCCACATACTCACACAATATAAATAACAACAAACAACCCGCCTCAGTCATCCAAATCCGCCAGACCAACCGTTTGACCGCATACAGTCATGTCCAAGCATCATCCAGGTCGGTATCCTTCAACGTCTAGCGCATCTATCGATCTCACATTTTGTTGATACAGATCTCATCATGTGCAGGCGTCAGCCTGGCATCGGTGAGTGTCCCCATTAAGTTGCCTAGTCGATGCTCACTCACGTAGCCATTGGTCGTCTGTGTGAAAAGTGCGACGGTAAATGGTAAGGACCACCTTGTGTCCTGTCTCGCTGCTGTCGCTCACCCTGTCACAGCCCAGTCTGCGACTCCTATGTCCGCCCTGAGACTCTCGTTCGTATATGCGACGAGTGCAATTTTGGCACCTACGGCGGCAGATGCATCATCTGCGGTTCTCCAGGTACTCTCCAACATCCCCCCTGTCTCGTGCCTCGCTCATCGGAACACAGGTATTTCAGACGCGTATTACTGCGCAGAGTGCACAAGGCTCGAGAAGGACCGCGATGGCTGTCCAAAGATCGTGAATCTTGGCGCAAGCAGGACGGACTTGTTCTATGAGAGGAGAAGACTGGGTTTGTCCTCCCTCGTTTCTGGTCAAGCCAATCACTGATGTCAATTTCACGTAATAGGTTTCAAAAAGAGCTGAGTTTCTACAGTTGCAAATTGTAGTCGATCAACCAGGTACGGCACGGGTCCTCATGTAGACTAGCGTCAAGAACTGACGGACTCGAGTGCGTCTCAATTCAATGACCAATCATATATACCTGATTCTCGAGTGCTACACTTGTGGTCTACAACAGATCAATTCTTTAGATCTTCCCAGCTAATATCATGTTAAGCGGGTATATATATGTTTTGCTATCGAGCCGAGCTAGAGGTAAACAGGGAAGGGAATGATCGGTGCAGGATTCTCCAAGTTGGCAAACTGTCTGCTGTATATTTTAGTACACGCTCTTCGTTTCAGGTGGCCTCGACCTCACCGGAATTGTGGCAAATCGACCTAGCGATAACTTGTTAGCGAGTTCAAGTAAAGGACTTGGTGTCACTTACTGGTGCCTTGAAGACCACAAACAAGTGTGTTCCATCGTGTGTATCGACAGCCTCACAATCCCCGCACAAATCCTTTGCGCAGTATGCACACCGGAACCAGGCACCATGGATCCGCTCCAGACAGCGGTCGCAAAGTGCGGTGGAGTGGACAAGGAAGGAAAGGTACTCTGCGTATGTTGATTGTTGGAATCAGATATTTGGAAACGGTGGTAAAACGCAAACCTTTTGGATCTGCATGGACAGCGAGGCCACCGACGGGTCCAGCGGGGACTTTGTATCTACATACAAAAATGATCCAGGTCCGAGTAATCACAGGAGAAAAAGAAAAAAACACACAGCTTAGGCAAGAACCCAGATGCGGATTGAAGCGGGCGATGAACCGGCCGGGGAAGCTTGAAGAACGTGTGCATAGGATCGTGAAGCGCATACGAACGCTCCTCACAAGAAGCACACTTGTGGAGGCTACAGTCAGCCCGCGGTACCTGCATCGAGAACACACGCACCAAGCTAAACGGATTCGGACACGAGGGGCACGTTGCACATTGATACCGCGTCCCGAAAATGGTCTGAAAAAGTGGCCGTGTTGCAGGGATGAGCGTCGTGCAGTTCGTGCCACGCACCTCATGACATCCGTCGCAAATGATTCGATGGTCTTCTGGTGGATCGTCTTGTGTGGCGGGCTGCGTGCGCGAACATACGACCGTCTGTGCGTAGGACGAGTAGACTGAAGAGGGTTTCGAGTGCCCGGCGGTGAGGACGTGTGCGGCATCCCGACCAGTCCAAAGATCAATGGCGCGACGGGAAGCTGTCTGAACCCGATGGGTTTCGAGTGGGTAGGGAATCTGCGGGTCATCAGAGGAACGAATGTCCTCGAGAAACAATCAGGTGGCAAACCTTGATCATAATGTGCGATGATAGATGTCCACCCTCGGATGAATCTAAATTCCCCGGAAGTCCTGCCGATTCACAGTTGGAGCAAATGTCGACAGAGTCACAGATGGCGCAATGGAAACGGGCGCCTAGAATGTCTTGCAGGCAACTGCGAGAACAAAAAATCAACAAATACAAAGGATGAATCAAAGTCACATACTGCGCGCACTTGACACCTGGGTGTTTCATGGCTGCGGAACGATACGTATCGTTATATAAAAACGGGAGGACATGGGACGCATGCATACATTGTTCTTCGTTGGCGTCTTGCATCGCCATCATAGCAGGAAGATATCCAGGTTCTCTCTTTGACCGCGCGGGTTTCTCCATCACCAGCAAGAAAGCGTGCGCAGGGTGTATGTCATGAACTTGACTGTAAATAATTCGTGAGTAGCTGATTAGAGTCATCGGGAAATTTAAAGGACCCATAACAGGCACGACAAAGGTTGAATTTCTTGCAGGAAGTACACTTGTAACGCTTCCCATTAATCGCGGTGTTGCAAGTTGAACATTTACATGTCAGCATGTCCTCCTGTTCTAGAATCGGTTCCCACCACATTAACAAAACGAAACGCTCAGAGCCGGGGGTGAGGTACGCACCGACGTCGTCCCAACCTTGAGGCCCCCATACTTTCTCGAAAAACGCATGTCGGAGCTGTCCTTTGTGCCGAGGGGCAGAGCGAATCCACGACGACATTGCATCTCCCGTAGGCTCTGGACCGATACTACCCACCCTTTCAGTACTGATGCAAAGGGCGTGGTAAATACCCGCAGCTTCTATGCATCCAGAACACAGTTCGTAGCCCAGATCTTCTGACCCAGATGAAGTGCCAGATTTCGGAGAGTTGTACAACGTCGAGCTCGAAGACGGGAGACAAGGCAGAGGCTTGTGGTTGGAATGGTCATCGAGGTTCGGTGGAGAACTGGTCCAGATCGTTGATGACGAAGATGAGGGTGAAGGGTGAAAGGCGTGATGCGTAGAGGGAGGGTAAGAACGAATGGCATCCAAACTCCTCTCTTTCCCCTTTCCAACCTCAGGATTCGATTCGCTGGTAATGGATAAGTTGCACACCGGTTCCTTTTCCCCGCACATCGCGCATACATAGCGAATGGCGTCTAGCAAGACCCCGCATTCGGAACATGTTGTAAGCGTCCCGGGTGGAGGTACGACCGGCGGGAGGAAAGACAAGACTTCCGAAGGAATATCGGGGGGAACGGCGAAAGATATTTTTTCCGAACTAGACGTGGTAGACGTGGATGTGGTGGAACCCCTAGCAAAATCTTCATCGTGGACTTTCTGCTGTGAAGCAAGCCAACTGAGCTGCATGCTATTTGGCCGCATGTGCCCAGATGATGAACCTGCGGATGGTTCGTTCTCATCCTTGACGCTCAAACCATCCTCATATCCCGAATCATGGGTGGAGGAACCTCCGCCAGTGTAGGAGTAGTAATACTTTCCACGTGGATCCCGTTGTAGGGCGAGGTCGCCGTCTATGCTCTCCTGCGACTGCTGTTCCTCTGATAACGATAGGGATATTGACCGAGAGTCGGATTCAGAGGGTTCAGGCGTAGCGCCCAACATTGCTTTGATAGTGCGCGCGTTCTGATCTCGGAGCCATGCTGCTCCTCTGTCTTGCGCTGACAACGTTAGAACGCGTTCGAAAGGCGATGCAGAATGAGAAAGATCGTCTTCCATTTCGCCATTTGGCCCGGCCTCGATCCAGCTAAGTTCTCCATTGCTCTTGTTTCTCCCCTTGTACTCCTCCAAGCTTGCCAGACTCGACGTATCACTCAAGCTTGGGCCATCGTAGTCCACCGTGATGTGGACTCGAAGCGTGATCCGTCGTTTGCCACCAAAACTCCTCCCCGAGAGTATAGATGCAGCAGACGACAATGGAGGATCATCGGACCCGGCCTGAAAATATTGGATTGCCTCCGTGAGATCTGAATCTGTTGAGATGTCGGTAACTTCGCCATCATCATCCTTGTATGAGACCACGTAGGGGGTTGCATAGAGGGAGAAGCATTGTTCGATCTGCGCGATGTTGGTATGCATGGGTACATTGAATTGACATTGAACATACCTTGTTCTTCAAGAGATCGTAAGAACAATTCTTGGCCGATGCGAAGCTGATGTGCTTGTTCCACCGGTCAAACGTGCACTTTACGACAAGTGGTCTGTCCGGACGCACATACATGCTTCGACGGGAAATTAATTGGAGTATTTCAAGACCCCTCCAGTACCCTAGGTGAACACCGCCCGCGAGGCCCACGTTCCGCAGCCAAGTTTCAGGGGATCGTGCGTAATTATCGTTGCGTAAGCCAATCAAGTCACCGCCACAGGAAAATACTTATTAGTACGAGAACGGAAGTGTAGAAAAGTTAGTTAAACGAGACACAATATTGTTTAAGACAAATGGAAACTGCCAACTCCTTCCTTCATCGCCGTACGCAATTTCTCTCTCATTGCTTTCTTCGAGCTGTACTCTGGAAGCTTCAGATAGTTGACACAGGTCATAACGCTGGGCAGATAGTCATCTGCAGTAAGTGGGGCTTCGTGTGGCTTCCGAACGACGGTGAGCGGCGGGTTGAGGCCCCGGAAACCTGAGAGAGGTAAGCAATCAAGTTGACCAACTTCCAAAAGACCAACCTCCGATAGGCAACTTGGGACTTCCAGTAATAAATTGCAAGAAATCTCGTCGCGTGGTCGTGTCAAATTCAGACATCAGTTCAATCAGGTCGCGAATGGAGCGGCTCTCTCCGTTGAACCCATGGTCCGCCTTGATCGCTTCATTGAGAGCTGTTATGCTGTTAGCGTTGTGGCTACGTGAAACGGGACAAAACACACTGTCGGTACCCCAGTCCTCATCGGAGTTACCAAAAAGCATGACTAGCTCATCGGCAGAGAATGCTTGCAGATCGGCGATCGGGAAGACTTTTGAGAACCCTTCCCTGAAAGCCTTCGCCTGCGGTCGAGCACCCATCCCAATTATGGCATCTAAAACTTCATGGATATATTGCTCCACGTTTTCGGAGGTCACGGCAATATCGCGTCCACCAGGCTATCATCGCATGTCAGATGTACCACTCACGAAAGATAGAAAAATAACCTACTCTTAGCTCAATGTCGTAGCCTGGTAAGGTGAAATCAAGAGCAAGATCCTCAACGTTGACGATATCCATTAGTGCCACTTTGCGAAAGAGCTGCTCAATGTGGGTAAGGGCGGAAGAATGTGGTATGAACGTCGAAGAGCTAACCTTCTCTGCCTGTCCTTTAACGGAGGTATAGGTCTGCAGCTTAGCGAGAGAGTTTGCAAGGTCACTATCAACAAGCTAGAACAACTATGAGCGGGGAAACCAGGTCAACAAATAGCCTCTCACCCTGAGCGAATCGATGGTCAACGGAACTTCCTCCCCAAGAATAAGCTTAATGAAGAGCTTGTTGAGAGAAAGGTCGATAATTCTAGAGTCCAGCATCGCCTTGGCCACATACTGCCCGATCACTCGAAGAATATGAGTCCGTTTCCTTGTAATAGTCAATCGGCAGTATGATTGATGCAGTTAGTCACGTACTGTCCACCATCGTTTGCGATGTCGTCGGGACTAATGGGTGCTGGATATAAGCCAGATGGATGATGAACATAAATCCCAGGAGAACCCGCTTCAGCATCACGCCAGATCTTCAAATCTTTGCGTGCAAATTCCTTGGAGACAAGAGAGTAAAACTCTAAGGTGGGACCAAGACCAGTCCCAACTTCTTCAAAGTATTCTACCTCCAAGATCGAAGACGACGACCCATAGAGTTCAAACACCTTCACCGCAGACTCGAGGATATGCTTGCGCGATATGCGAACCTTCTGGCGTTGAAGCCGACCAAGGAACCCAATTCCATCGTCGCGACGTGAGTTGTCCTGGCCTCGGTTTTGTTGGCTTTGCCACTTGAGGATGAGGCGTGCATAACCGAAAGACGTGGATTGTAAGTAGTTGTATCGAGTAGCGAACGGGAAGAGGAACGGGAAATTTTGTGGGAGGTCAATTGCCCAGTCGGGCAAACAAGAACTGGAGGGATATCAAGCATTTATCGTCAATACTAAAGAAAAGCAAACCTTGCAACAATCATTGGCTCTTCTAGTTGACGGGTAAGCTTGGCTGTCAATTTGTTGTTGATGAATGCCGACTCTGCTAAGGCATAGCGTTCGAGGGGTCGTGTGGGTCGTTCAGCTTCGACCGCGTTCAGCTTATGAAGGACCCGAAGAAGACGTAGTATCTTGGCATGGGGAACATCGTCCGGAAGGGAAGAAAGAGTGGGACTGGGTGATCGGATCCTTGCAACAACTTCGCTTCGTGCTGGGGGGGCGGTCTCAGTAAAATTTAGCCCTCCCATCAAGGAAAGTTCTTACGTTCTTGGCTAGGGGGTGGGCCGCTGACTTTCTTAAACTTGACTGTGTACACTCCTTGCCACATGGCACTTGACGGCAGTGCGCCCACCTTCTTCCTCAGTTCGTGCTGATGGATTGCCCCATATATAGTCAGATCCAGCGGAAGTAAATGATCGTCCATCCAGAATTCAAGGTGCCAATCCGTGGGTTTTGCCTTGAGAGCCGCTGCATAGGAGGACTTCGCAGCATTCCCTTGGACCGACGACATATTGGGAACGCCTGCTTTCGAAGAGTTTGATGTTATGCATGTGCCATCCGGCGTTTGTGCTTCAATTCTGCCATCCTCTAGATTGTAATACGTGAGTAAAATTAAAATAAAAGGACCTGCTACATACCTTCCGTGACCGACAACGTCACTGTCTTATCAGCTACCAGATCTCCATCCTCATCCTCCTCAAATACCTACACATTTTGGAGTCAGAATAGTTCACCGCTGCAGAACTCAAAATTGACCTCCGCATCGACTTCATCATCCGTGAACTCAGCAGCGAGACCGCTCTCTTGAACCAGTTGCTCTTCCCGCCTTGACGTACTGTCCATCGTGGAGGGTGAGCTGGTCGTGGTAGGGGAGGAATCACCAGAAAGAACCGCAGAAGGTCCTGAAATTCCATTTTTCACGCTGAGGCGCTGACTACGTCTTCGGCCAATTTCATTTTGCGGAGGGGCATCTGACGATGAGGAGGGAGGAAGAACCGCAGCCGCAGTTGATATCATAGCCGGATTTGCATCGTGATCAGGCGGTATTTGGGAGCTATTTCCTGGACCGAAGCCAGAAGCAGCTAATGCTGCAAGCATGCTAGACATACGTCCACTGGAGGTCAGTCCAGCCACCCGGGGCCGAAGGTAGTCATTGAGGGCCTGGAATGTTGCAATTGCGTGTATTGATACTACCATGTTCTGCAGGTTTCGTGGAATATCTGAATCATCATCAGCAATCAAACGAAGTCGTAGCTGGCGAGCGAGCAAGGACGGAGAACTTCGTTTCGAGTCTAGGGAAGCTAAGTCAGTAGTCAACTATGCGCGAAACCGAGGAACGTGTTACCGTCACTGCCTTGAGCAATAGTGATCACTTCAAAGTTTTCCATCCTTGTCAGGCTCTCCTGCAGCTTCTTGACCAGAATAGACAGAGGGGATTGATTTAAGCCTCCGGCTCTGGAGGGGCGGGAGAAGGTTTCAAGCAGAATCTCCTGGCGACGTTTGATTGAAACTGTACATTTGAGCATGCTTGGCCTGCGGACCGGCAAAAAAGGCAACTGACCTGAACCTTTCTCTGTGGAAAACCGAAGAAGACCTTCGACTGCGCCACTTCGGAGCAGTTCGAAACTGGAGACCGAATTCTCCGAGGTAAAATGATCTGCAAAATCTCTCAAGGTGGAGTTCATTGCTTGTTCAGATATTTCTGGTGCAGAGAGCTTTTTGACCAATCGCTGGAGATCGTCGAATGAATCGTCGCTATTGCTACCGCTCTCGTCCTGGCCAAGCGAGTATTTGAAACGCATGACGCGAGCACGCAGTGTGATTGCATCTTCTGGTTCCAGAGAGAACACATGGTGTTTTCTGTGTCCAGATATTGCAGAAGAAGCGTAGATAGCGATGTCACCAGGGACGGAAAGCTCTGGCGCATCCTTGTCCTTTGGTTTAGTCGTGGAGAGCGCTCTGGAAGCAAGACTTTCGATTTCATGAAAAACTCCTTCCCTTCTTAAGGCGGGCCGGTATTCGGAAGGGAGCTTTTGCAAAAGGAGGTCAACAAGCTGCAAAGCTCCGATGATCAGGGATGGATGATCTTTCGATGACAGGATGGACGACGCGAAGCTGGCAACTGGGACCAACTAGGGAGGAAATTAGAAGGGGTAACCAGAAGTCGCAAGAAGTACTCACGCGCAAAGCAGACTTGAGTTCGGTCCCTTCTAAAAAGCCCACGGCCTTTAACAAGCCCGTAAGTGTCTTAACACGAATGGGTGTGATCACGCTCGCAGCATAGACATCGATGAGAATAGGGACTATCAGCCGCATAAAACGCCAAACGACCTCTGGTTTGCAACGTAATAGTTCCGTTCGGTCGGACGGAGGTTCTAGACTAGAAATAAGTGGGATCGTTTCATCGACTTCTTGAACCTGAGCGTCTGATTCCTGGGTGGAATCGTGGTGCCCTGTAAGGTTCTGTTGCGTTTCGATCATCACTGAATCGCCGAAAGTGTGAGACGGCGCAGACACCGCCTGTCGGGCAGCAGCACGATCCGCTTTAGCCTTGGTTTTGACCATCCGTGCCAAAGCTTTGTCGGTGTAGCCCTTGTGATCGAAAACGCCATCTAGAAATGATAAGCTTTTCCGTCCTACTGAAGATACGTAAGGAAGTAACCTTTTGGAAGTGGAGGCATAAGTTCCGACACGAGGCTGAGCGCTTCTTCTACCTGATCCTTGGGGCGATGCGCCAAGTTCTCCATTACAGTCATGTGTGTGACATCACCACCAAGGCCCTGACCACCACCGATCGTTTCAGCAGACGCAGAAGGCAGGACACCGGTAAGAATCTGGTAGAGTGTGTCCACGATATCTGCTTGCAATAAAGTGATGGTGATTCGAGGGCTAGCACGAGCTGCAGTGGCTAATGCTCTCAGAAGTAGGGTATATGTGTTTGCCGCAATCAGAGGCGATCCCCCCGAGGGCATGAGGAGAAGATTTATGCCACGGATTGCCGTTTCGTCCAAAAGGGTCTCGAGGTTCTCCGTGGATGCACGATGATAGGAGTCGATAACGCGAATAACACAAAGACAAGCAAACTCGACTAGTCTCTGATCAGAATACCCCAAACAATTGCGAATTATCGGCCAGACGCCGAGAACCATGGAATAGTGGTCAGAGGAAATATTCCTGCAACAATTAGCTGCGGCTTGAAGTGCGGTTCGTTGGACGGCAATAGAGAAGAAGTCGAGGTAGTTCAGCAAAGCAGCAAGCCCATTTTCACGGACGATGGAGCTAGGAAATTCCTCCGATATCTTCTCCAACGTCTGTAGCAATATGATCAGTAAGTATGCACGCATAAAAGAGACGCAACTTACACTGAGCGTTTGCTCTGCGAGGTCGATATAAGAAATCTCTATGAGCTTGCCACAAAGAACAGGGATAGCGCCATGATAAACTACGGTATGTGCCACCCCAGGAAGAGCCTCCATGAGATTGGCGAGGCATCTACAAGCAAGCATTTGAGCCTCAAGGTTGTCGTCCCCTTGATGAACGCCCCCGGCACCTATGGCTAGGGCCGCAGCGAGAGCGGCGTCGGGATCATGATCTTCATCATCGCCTCCTTCTTCGTCTTCGTCTTCGTTCACGCCCCGTCCTCCCAAAATCTTAACGAGCTCACGCACGAACTCTTCGACCTGAAATGAACCAGCGAGTGTATCTTCGGTGGAAATAGAAAGTAGCTCGCTCAGTTCTTGCAGAGTCACAAGGCGAGTTGTCGGACTCGCGGTGGACTTGATATTGTTCAGCATGGTCTTGAGTCGGCTCGAAAGCGACACCATGTAAGACCCGAGATGTCGATAGTCACCAAAAATTGCCATCGCAGCAGTCTCATCTAGGCCACCGAACCCTCGGGGGCCATCCGTTGGAGACCGTTCCTCATCATCTCCACCATCGTCAATATCACCCTCAACAGGAAGTGGGTCATGATCACGATCATCTGCGTCGTCATCGTCATTCGGAAAGTTGTCCCTCCGATGATCCTGCGGGGGTTCGTCGCACTTGAGCTCGGGGTCAGCCAAATGGACATCTTCGTCATGTATTCTGGAAGTGCTGGCGGTAGCGGCGGTCTTCGCCTTCGTGGCCACCTTGCCTTTGCTCGGAGAGGGTCTAAGGACAAGATATCAAGAAAACCCTATACGTCAGACGATCGTAGATACCTAGACTTTTTCGGCATTGGTACAGATATTGAGGTTGAAGGGCCGGCTCGGGATCTCAATGAATAGGCGGTAGTTCTAGTGCGTTTCGAGGATGACAATGCGGCTGAATTTCCCTCTTCTTCTTCAGAATCAGCTTCAGGCGCAGCACGCTTTTTTCCTTTCCGGTCCTTAGTTGGCTCGTTGATTGTGAGAGATGAAGTTGTGGCCGATGGGAAAGTGGCTCTCCTTGCCCTGGAACCGCGGCAGGTGACGAGCGTTAGCTGTAAATGCGTCGGTAATTTCACAGGATGACTCACCTTTTAGAAGCTCGGGTGGAATCGTCAGACGAGTCCTTTGCTTTTCCTTTTCCTGAAGTAGGTTCACGGGATCGTTTGTTCTTTGAGGTCGTTGGCTTGAGCGAGCGAGTGCTTTCGGAAGGTGGACCCGATTGCTCCACAGCGTCGTTGTCCTTGTCTCTTGCTTGTTCCCGGTCTTTCTCTTTCTGCTTCGAGGTCTTGACCCTGGTACTGGAGCGTAGCGATCTTGATTGAGAAACAGTAGTCGAGGTGGAAGTGGATGGAAGTTGAACAGATTCTGATTGGGGTAGCTGTGAGGTACTGGAGCTTGAAGCCTCTTGTTGATGTATAGGTTGGAAGTCCATTTAGAGCATACTCCCAGCCATCGATTCAGAAAATCAACAAAAGTCTAAGACAGGGTCACAGTTGAGGAGAAAGGCTGAACTTGAGTTAGTATTGCTTCGGCCACTACGTAGGCGAAGGCGTGGGAAACGCCTCCCCACTGCTATGTCTCTAACATGAAGACGTTACACCACCGATTCCTTCAAGACCTCTTCTACGCTCCTGACGAGAATCTCCACAATCTTTACAGTCTCCTCTGTGGTCGCATTATACGCGGGTCCTAGTATAAGATGGTCGCCTTTGCTTCCATCAACGTTGGCGCCTCCAGTCATTCCAATGACAATAAGACCATTCTTGAGGCAGCGTGCTTGGGCGAGAATCGCAAACGACTGTCTCTTGAAAGCGAGCTTCTCCGCGTAACGACCAGAGAAGTCAAATTCCATACCCCAAAATGCACCACGCCCACGAATGTCGAACGTAAACGGCTTGGCTATCGCTCCTTCCGACAGCAGTCCTTCACGAAGGAGTTTACCCATCAGTTCACCGTTTTGCACAACCCTTGAGAGCAAATTTTCTTCTACAACAACCTTCTGCACGGCCAAGGATGCCGCACATGCCAATGGATGCGCCTGGAAGAACGTTGAGATCGCCTCGCGTTCGAAGGAAATTCACATTACCTGATACGTGTGTCCGTGTTTAAGAAGACCCGATCCACCCCGTATACCCCTTGCAACTTTAGGCGACAAAAGTGTTGCCCCTATAGATCCATACCTATGTTGCCTTAGCCAATTTCTTGGATGTAAATGCGTGGTTTTACGTGCCCTCCTCCAAGACCCTTTGCGATCGCTTGTAGATCAGGGGCTGCCCCGTCACCGACGCTCTCCCATGCATGTAACGACCCCATCCCTATGAATGTAAATTATAACACACCATTTACTGATCGATCAAGGTCAACTTACTGCCCATTCCACACATAACTTCGTCCAGGATGAACAAGGCACCGTACTTCTCACAAACAGACTTCATCGCCGCGAAGTAACCCTTTGGTGCACCAACAACGCCGGTAGTGACGCCAACAACAGTCTCTGCGGCAACTAAAACCAAATTTAGTGCCGTGGAATCACTGGAACAAAGGACTTGCATCCAATCACGGTTTCCGGCCCAAGTTCGATGAACTTGTCTTCCAACTCTTGTCGCAGGCGCTCAACAAATTGCTCTTCTGTTTCCCCACTGTCATGGTTTTGGAAGCGTTTGGCATATGCTGGGGAAACGTGATGGAAGTGCTCGGTGTCGAGGATATCCGCATAGGGTGCACGCCTAGTGGGGTGATAGGCGAGCGACAAGGTGCTCAAAGTATTGCCATGAAACGACAATTGGCGCGCAATAAATTTCTTTCTCTCTGGCTGACCGATTTCTACAAAATACTACGATAACACTGCATCAGAGAGAACGGATAATCTGGGTACTACCACAGACCTGTCTCGCAAGCTTGATCACAGCCTCCATGGCCTCTGAACCTGTTACTGGATGTTGGAAATCACATTTTACTTGTCTGGGAGTCACACTTGCCACCAGATGAGAAGGCCACAAGCTCAAATGCACCGTTGCTCGAATCAACGAGAAATTGCGCGAGCTCTTCTGCAGGACGGCTCGATAGCTGCATGTTGTATATATCTAATACGTGACATGCGCATGTCAGTCATTCCGCGTACATGAAAGACGGGGCACACATGTAAGCTTGTCAAGCTGCTCTTTCATGGCGGCGATGACTTTGGGATGGCTGGTGCCGACGCAGGACACGGCTGCCCCACCAACCCCATCGATCACACGGCGGCCATCTTCAAGATCGACGTATATACCGTCACCACGGACTGCAATTGGTGGCGTCCACGGCGTCCGGTGTAGGATAGAAGTAGTGACAGCAGACATCGGGGCAGTACGGGGTAGTTGATGGGGTGAGAATGGGTGGAAGATCGTATCTCACCCGTGTACTTATCTGTAGGATCATTATATGAGAAAATGAGTTTCAAATCGGAGGAAGTTGGATGAGAACCAGAGCTTGCACGGATATAGACAGTTTGACCTTTACTACTAGTGAGGACGACGTTCGCCTGTCACGTTTCAATACACAACTTCAAGTTGGTTCCCCTGTGTGCAGCTTTTCAAAGCTCCTTGCGATCAACAGAGAGACAGATATTACCTTTCACCTCAGGCGGAACGCCGCGCGCTTGCATGTGACAAGCACAATATCCCAGGACTATTTCGTCTTAGCCACCATCCGGCAACCCGTGCACATGACACCAACAACGAGGAAACGCAAAGAACCTCCTGCAAACCGCACCCTGAGGGACTTTTTCTCCCTTGCGGACGCGACAAAGCGAGCAAGAGTATCACGAGTATCGGCACGTAGTGCTCAGCAGACCAAGATGGCGTTAGGGGAAATCATTGTCATCGATTCTGATAGTGATAGCGGTGGCCACGAGAAGGAGGATGGGAAAGGTAACTGTCGCGTGGACTCTGGCCCAGAAGACAAGGATACATCGTTCGGAGCACCTTCGGAGCTATTGCGGTCCACCACTCCACGTGCGGCTAGCAATGCCAACGCGTCCTACCCGTGCGGAAAACTTCTGTTCCCATCCGAAAAAAGCGACTCCGAATCCATGTTTGGCGTCTCGGCTCCTTTATTGGAGGATCCGCGTCATGTCTGTGCGTGTTTTCGGACTTTCTGCGAGTGGGACCAGGTGGGTGACCTCCTTAATCAAGTATGCACAGAAAACCAGCCGACTGCTGAAAGCAGTCAAAGCAAAATGTTTTCCTGGGATAAGGTGCCTACCATGGCAGGTGGTTTAGTGGACTGCCCTTTAACTGGGCTCTCCGTAGGAGATTGGGCTGCTACAGACGATGAACTCTTTGCTTTGGAGGCTGTGGATGATACCACCGCAACTGACGATGCCGAAGGGGAATCCTTTTGCCCGGTGTGCGGCATGGAATTATCAGGAATCCCCGCTCTTGTGAGTAATACTCAACGGTTGACTGTCGTAACCAACTTCCATCCCTCGCTTAGGAGGCAGAGACCCATGCCAATCAATGTCTTGACGAGACTTTGCAAACTGACGACCCTCCTGCGCAAGAGTGCACCCCAATTGCAATGCCAATCAAATCTGACGTGATATCCGGTGACGGGAGTCCCGGTAAACTCGCCAAGGGCGATGGACGAGATCTATACAACGTACTCATGAAATCACACAAGGAGAATCCAATTTGGTTGGAAGCAGATGCTGCTACTCTCGATTCCAGAATTCGGGGAAATCATAGGAAGGCCCCCTTTTACAAAATATTACAGGGGATGCCAATCGCCGTGGATGCCTTTTGCTATGATGTTATCCCTGGTGTTACGGCGTACTTTTTGACGTTGGTTTGACTCTTGCCACTATCCGTTGATCCACGCTAACTACACGTCAGCCATGCACATTCGGATCATTACACAAGTCTTGGATCCAAGTGGAACGGTAGTCCTATCTATTGCTCTGGTGGGTGCTACACAACTGGCCTCTCATATAAGTGTCAACGCTTCTGCAGAGGAGACTGCCAGCTTGATTATACACATGCTGTCTGTAGACCCTAAATGGATCCATCCCTTACCCTTGGACACACCCACGGTGGTACCTAATACCGGAGGTGTGAGCGTGACCTTGATTGAAGCCAATCATTGTCCGGGTTCCTGTTTATTCGTTTTTGAGGGGCAGCAAACAATCGATGCCGGCAACAGTGCATTCAAGTCTCCTTTCGTAGGTTCGCCGAGAATTTTTCGTTACCTCCACTGTGGAGATTTCCGTGCGTCTCCACGTCATGTCCTCCATCCCGCTGTGAATGGAAAGCATATCGATCACATCTACCTCGATACTACATACCTGGACCCAAAGGTTTGTCTTGCCCTTCTTTCAGATGCAGAAAACTTCGATCACCAGAAAAGTACATATTTTCACCTCAGCCACTTGTCATTTCTGCTTGTGCAGAACTAGCCCGCAAATTAGTAGCGGAAGTAGACAATCCTAGCGGTCACACAAATCAGAATTCTACGCTGCATGCTTGGATGAAATCTTTGACTACCGTTGCGAGGGGAGGCCAAGAAGCCAAAGGGCGCATGCTTGTGATAGTAGGGCATGTAGAACGCCTTCTTTTTGATTCACAGCTAACTTTGCTTCTAGTACATATTCAATAGGCAAGGAGCGCATCGTGCAAGGTAAGCGGGGATCCTGTCATTCGATTAGGACTAAACAAAATTTGCACCCAAGCGATCGCCCAAGCTCTTGGGTCAAAGGTCTACTGTGACCCACGCAAGGCTGCTATTCTACGATGCCAGGCCAATAAAGAGCTACCTACTCTCCTGACTGCGGAACCTGTCGACGCAGACGTGCATATATTGCCGTTAGGCGCAGTAACCTTAGATAACCTCAGGCTATATTTACAACGATTCCAGGGCATGTTTTCAAGGATTGTCGGGTTCCGGCCTACTGGGTGGACGTGAGATGGATCCTTCCTGATTGATTGGTCTTTGGTTGACGACTTTCAGATATTCCCCGCCATCCGGAAACAACCTTGTTAATATTTCGATCCAGTCCATTATCTCGCGTGGCCAGTCGCGCCATTTCTCTTACACGGATCTACAGCCCTCGCCAAAGTCATCGCATGATATCCAGATATTTGGCGTGCCATATTCAGAGCACAGTTCATTTTTTGAGCTTACTTGCTTTGCAATGTCATGTGACTGGGATAGAATCATACCCACCGTGAACGTGGGTAGCGTTACCTCAAGAGCCAAAATGACAAGGTGGTTCAAACAATGGGAGTCGGAAAAGAAGAGTGCCAAATTGTCCGTCGTCAAATCGCGGACAGCGGATTACTGGTAGCCTGGAGCGCGCTGTGCCAAATATCAACATCATACAGGAACGCTACGAACAACATCGTTATATCCATATGCACCATGTGTATCAGCTGCATTTTTTTTGAGGTCGTAGGAGGCAAGGCATATACATGGAAGTACATACACGTGGAACGGAAACCCGCAAGTAACGACCACACAACCTATTGATCAGCAGCGCGTCGCCTCCGGAGATCTCTCTCCTCGGAAATGGTCAATTTAGTACCCTTGCCCTTTGGCAATGATATCCAAGGTTTTGTGCCTTGGCCAATAACAAAGATGTTGGAGATGCTATAATTGCGCACTATTTGAGCCCTCCAGTGCAAGAAGTGCGTGTGTTGTCACGTACCGTGTAGCAAACGTACGATCAAGAGAATCCTTGACGTGGACAATATCGAAGCCTCCGATATGCTTTTCGCGGTGAACAATAACACCGGCACGACCCATGTTACGACCACCAGTGATCATGACGATGTTACCCGTGTCGAAGGGGACGAAATCGGTGATTTTGCCTTGTTCAAGGTCAAACTTGACGGTGTCGTTGACTTTGATGGCCGGATCAGGAAAACGGATCGTGCGACCATCGTGCGTAACGATGTGAGGGACGCCCTTGGCACCAAGAGCCACTTTGCGAACCTTGAGGAGTTTGTACGTAGCCTCCTCGGGGGTGATGCGATGAATAGTGAATCGGCCCTTGACATCATACAGCAATCGGAAATGTTCGCCAGACTTTTCGATCGAGACGGTATCTGAATCGATTTAGATACGTTATTTAAGCAAAATTCTGAAATAACTTACCCATAAAGCCGGTAGGATACGTAGGGTCAGTGCGGACCTTTCCGTCGACTTTAATGAGGCGTTGGCTGACAATCGTGATGACTTCGCGTCCGGTCAAGGCGTACTTCAGTCTGTTGCGGAGAAAAATCGTCAGGGGAAGGGACTCGCGAAGCTTGTGAGGGCCGGGTGAAGGGCGGGGAGCCTATGGCCCACGTTGAGCCTGAAAAGGAGCATGAAACGACGGGGTTCCTCACGTAGGTGCCGCTCAGTTTGTTGAGCATCCACGAGGATGGAGCTGCGAGGCGTTTCAAGTGCTTCTTTGGTCCACGAGCCTGCGAGACAGAAAGTATGAGGTTGTTCATCACCGCATGATGATCAACATCCACCCATCCGAGAGGCAGAAAGCATCAAAGAGAGGGACCATCTGTGAGTTACCAAGTATACCAGAGGACATACGACCGACCATGATGAGTTTTTTTGAGGAATCGGCGACGACAGCGATTCGATGGCGAGCAAGCCGAGTGTGGTGTGCACCACTGACGGGATTACTTTAGGGTAGGCTCCTTTTATGGCACGTGACTAATCAAGCTGTGCAACCAACCAAGTGTGCAACCATAACCGTTTATTACGCTGCAGTTTCACTGCGCGCACCGACTTTTCTTTTACTTCCCTTCTCTCCGCATTTTTGCACTTCTTCCACTGTGGAATGCAAAAATATTATCTTGCCGCAGATTCCGCCGGATATACCCCACATAACGACTACCACCACGATGATCTCTACAGTTCGGGACATATTCGGCAGAGCAGCGGTACCTCTGAAGAACCACCGTCCATGTCCCAAGGTGCTTGGGGCATTCCACTAGACCACCCTTCTTCGTTTTCATTTTCGTCGATCTCGAAAAACGTACAGAGGCTCTTCTACCCCCAGCCGTTTACATCGGAGGGACATGAGTTTCCCCCACCTTTCGTCCGTCGCGCACACGGCCCTTTGACGACAGCAGCAGGACCCTACTCCATCGCTTCTACTGCCCGCTTTCTTGTTCTGTGTATCATCTGGTACACGACATCGGCTCTGTCGTCAAATACTGGAAAAGTGATCCTCGAACAGTTTCGCTATCCGGTCACCCTCACCATCGTCCAGTTTGGTTTTGTCGCTGCATGCAGTCTCCTAATCATGTCCCCTGCGATCAACTTTGGCAAATTCCGTCCACCAACAGCTGCTATATTGAGGGCGACCTTGCCAATGGGAGCATTCCAAGTTGGCGGTCATATGTTTTCCAGCATGGCAATCTCTAGAATTCACGTCAGCACTGTCCACACCATCAAGGTGCGTTTTGTTCTCGTATTTTCGCTTCATCATCGCTCAGATAGCTTGCAAGGCATTGTCCCCGCTGTTCACTGTTGCCGCATATGCACTTCTCTTTGGAGTCAAATATTCTCTAAAGACTTACCTATCACTCCTCCCGCTAACTGTCGGAGTCATGCTAGCGTCTACCTTCGACGGCTCCGCTTCAAATTCAGTCGGGCTGCTCTGCGCCTTTGGCTCTACCCTTGTGTTCGTCAGTTCGAACATCTTTTTCAAAAAGGTCATCCCGTCTGCATCACAACCATCCTCCCATCGACTCGATAAAGTGAATCTGTTGTTATATTCGTCGGGCACGGCGTTCTTTCTCATGGTACCCCTTTGGAGCTTCACGGACCTTCCTCGTCTGCTCTCTGCCATCGATGACCCATACTTTGTATATCCCAACCATGGTTTCTCTATCCGCACACTCGCGTACCATTTTACCGTCAATGGCCTGGTTCACTTTGCCCAGAACATGATCGCATTTGTGATTCTATCATCCACCTCCCCGGTCACGTACTCGATCGCCTCCTTGATCAAACGGATATGGGTCATATGCATGGCAATTTTGTGGTTCAATCAAAGCGTTCATCCAATCCAAGGCATCGGGATTGGATTGACATTCGTCGGCCTTTATATGTACAACACAGCGAAGAGCGATGTAGAAAGGGGCGAGACGAAGCTACGGAGGGTAGTTGCCGCACGGGATATGGTACTTCCCTCTAACCGCGTGGAAGAGCAACTCCTAAGTGGTGGTGCCGCGCCGTCACCCAATTTGTGGGTGCCACAAGTGATGTCGTCCACCACTGGAATCAAATCACGACCTCAATGCTCTTCCCCGCCCCCTGGCAATGAACAACGACAGTCGCTTGATGTGCATAATAACTCTATCGAGAAGATGATTTCCACTCATGTTTCTCCTCTGAATCTGTCTGCAACATTTACTAAACGCGCTGTATCACCCATAGAGTCGTATCCGTCGCCACCTCTTTCACGTGATTCCCCCCTACCTGAGACGGTTTCCCTCGTACACCCGCATTCGGTTGAACTGATGCGTGAAGCACAGGTGTCCACGTAGATGAAGAACATTGATATCAATCATGTATGACAGCTATTAGATAGAAAGCACGGGATCATATTGCAGTCTCTGAGGACAGCTGATATTACGCCAAGTTCAGTGAGATGGAGTAGTTATTGGGCATCAATCCATTCAGGTGAGTCAATGTCAAGGGATTGCCTTGCTGAGCGGTATCGAGGAGCGAAGGATAGCAGCTTACAATGTCAAATCATGTGGGGAGCGAGCCACTACATAGGTCATGAAATGCATGAAAACACCATACACAACTGCTCTACTTCCGAGCTGCGGTCTTCTGACTTTTAATGACCTTCTTCACGATTTTTGCTTCCTCAACAAGAAATGCCCGAAGAATACTACACAACGGG
>JBBPLE010000061.1:27655-82475 GCA_038089675.1 Boletales sp. KT-2023b
GTCATGAAATGCATGAAAACACCATACACAACTGCTCTACTTCCGAGCTGCGGTCTTCTGACTTTTAATGACCTTCTTCACGATTTTTGCTTCCTCAACAAGAAATGCCCGAAGAATACTACACAACGGGAAACACCAGTCGGAAGAGAAGATAAGACCGAGAGACAAAGGAACATACCGCGACTTTACACAGTCACCGCACCGTGAACCACCATACGCCCTACGAACGGTCTTTATGCGTTTGGAAACCGTAGCATACTGGCGTGGGCGAAGTGCAGGGATCTACAGGCCTGAAATGAGCTCCCAGTTGGCGGAAGAGAGATCATCGCGCATACCCCGGGCAATCCGGTACCGCAGTCGCCACATTTGGGTTGAGTAGCTGGCTTTTTGAGGTGGTGATAGACAAGCCTGCCGCCTGGCGTCTTTACGATGCGGCGGCGGTTGGAGGTGGTGTTATAAGGCGTGCGTTTGCGAAGCGTGACGCGCTGGGCCATTATCAACGTATGTTTGGACACGGAGGGTTTTGCAAGATTGTGGCTGAAAGTGGTACTATGCAGTTATTCGGCACTCGCCGAGTCGAAGACTTTCGGTAACTAAATTAGGAAGTTACTAAAAATAGAATTGCAATTTAGTTATTGAATAAGTTGGTCTCAATCGATAACCTCCACAATGTCCCAGAGTCCATCGAGGAAACTCAGCGTCAGACGTGGATCTGTGAGCGCACCAGACCCGCTCGGAAAGAACGCGGCTCTGAATTATGATCCAAACCGATCGTCCTCCTCGACGCTCACAATCGTTCGTGTCGTCGATCCCACACCTTCCTCCAGCATCGTACCTAACATGTCCGATTCGCCCACCTCGCCCACCCACAATCGCAGGTCCCGTCGTCATGGCACAACTTCCACTTCTTCCGCCGCAGATAGTAGACTTAGTTTCGCTTTCGCTTCCTTTTCTCCTATTTCCCCTTCCCAACCCTCTAGCCAACTCTCGTCTTCGGGTTCGCAGAATCACCTCTCTAGATCGGGTTCTAGCCCATCCTCATCCCCTCGTCTCAGACCAAGCTCTCCTCAGTTCGTTCGTCGCAACTCCGGGTCCGGTGGATCCACCTACTCAAGGCCAAACTTCACTCCAGAGCAGCTCGTCGACCTCGCCCGTCAGTCATCTGCGCCTCGTTACATTACTGGTCCAGGTTTAGCTTCACACCTGTACAATCAAACTCATTCTGATTCTACGGCGTCTACACCTTTCTCTCCAGCAAAATTCACCGTGTTGCCCGTCGATGTCTACCTCCCCTTTCTCGATAGAGCTGCAGAAACCTTTCACTTGCTCTCGACTCCCCCGACAAAGAAACTTTTCTCTCTTTTAGCACAGACCTTTTCTTCACAGGTAACGGACGACGAGATACAGGATCCGTTCGCCATCGATCCAGCCCGGTGGTCCTTCAACACACTACGTCGATGGTTGACTGAAGTTGATCGCTCATCTGCGGATGACGCTGTATGGGTGAGACGGGCCAGAAGATGCGTTCTCGCACATTCGGAGTTGATTTGGGAGCGCTTGAAAGGCGCGCTCGGCGTACCCCCCGATTTGGAATCGGAGGACTCGGAGACTTATTATTCCATAGAGCCCGATGCCACTGGTCCATCCATCCCAAACCACGAGCAAAATTCTGACCTTGTTGATCCTTCCCACCAGTTTCTTGATTCTATTCCTTCAACGTCTCCAGGGAAATCCCTGTTCATCGAACCCATTTTAGCCACACCGACCTCGGCCCCTCCCCCTGGTGCGAGTAACCCACCGCCATCAAGTCTTCCGGCTGGTCTTTCTCAGTCTGCCTCCAAGGGTCAAGTTGATCAAGTGTTGCAAGACATCGTCGAGGATCGCGAGGACGAGGAGGAATTCGGTGTCAGCAACGGTGACGAGGATTGCGTCCCGTCAGAAGTCGATTCCAAATCACAGATCCATGGAATTCGTGTTTGCACGTCCCCAGCCCCATCCTCTTCCACAGTCGCGCCGCACGTACTTTCCTACCCACCTAGCCCTGATATGAGTTCGAATATATCGGGAAGGAACAGCGTCGAACCACGTAGCCCAGATTTGTCCCATTCTCCGATCTCACGGCGCCTCTCTCGAACAAGCTCCCATGGATCTCTTGCAAGCTCTGGACGGCCTTGGTCCGGGTGAGTATTATCAACTCTTGTCGCTTTTCAAACCAATTATTTTTTTCATAGCTCGTATGCATATCGTGACTTTGCCTATAGCGCTGCTTCCTCCGAGATTGGGGATAGCGAAAGCGAGCGAGGTTACGATCCCGTTGGTGACCGCGCTCCAGGAAATCCACTCTTCCCAAGCAATTTCGCTCGCCTTGCGCTAGGACCGACTCTACGCGCCAAGTATGCTTCGTGATGACATTTATGTCCTTGCTCATATTAGACTTTTAGTAACCCTTCTCTACGATCATCACATATCACTACACCGCGCTGGACACGCTGGGCACCTGGCAGCAGACCACCTTCTTGGTTTGAAAGTTGGGACGCTGTGAAACATGAGTATGCTGCCACAGTTGCTAGCGGTAGTAGCGTCGGTGCCGGAGAGTAACCTGGGGTTTGCCTGAAATTTTATGAATCTCCATGTCAGAAAACAATTCTGTACTTTGCCTTCATGACCACATGTCTTCTCGTTCATAGTTTGCTGCATACTCTATCCTTCGCTAAATAGTACACAAGGCTGGCATAATCAAAGCTCTTTCAATCAAGTAACTTGGGATATAAAGTGGCAACATCATTCGCACCACACGCAACGACAGCATTGTAATGGCATCAGAAATCGGAAGCAGTCCCACCATATTGTTTAGGAAGCTCATCCCTATCGATTACAGACGAAAGGGCGTCGCCAAGAGCGGCAGGACCAGAGCCGACGACCGTCATCTTGGCGAGGGTAGCCGAGGAGAGAAAAGGTTTGAACATCCAGAATATCCAGGTGAGGAACGAGGGTACATTGACAAAAAATTTACGGGACTGTAGATACCAAAAGTCGAATGAGGAAACGAATCTTCGCCAATAGAAAGCATACCAGAAACTCCGGGTAGTGATCTTGGAAAATCTTTGATGCCCTTGATGCAGCCTCTTTCGAGTTTTTCGTGCGACTGGACAGGCCAACGCCTTCGTAATCTAAACGGAAGTGACACCATTAGAACGGAAATAATCGAATTGGATGACATACCGTGAATCTGAACCATCTGGTCAACCGTTTCAAAGTCAAGTAGTGCAATGCTCTTCTCCATGAAGGCAACACGCCATCTGATTTGTATAAGCTAGCATTCCAAACTGGGATGGACAATAGAGTAGGAACATTACCGGAGGAAGCGTTGGACGTCACCAAAGACAGCATCGAGATCCTTGTTTGCTCCATACAGATTATAGCTAAGGGAGTACACCAATGAACTCACTCAACTGCCAGCGTCTATCAGAAAGACGTACGTGACGGGATGTCCTTCCTTGTCACTTCCATAGACCTTCCCAAGTTTTCCAAATACCTCATCCGGGAATTCTTCCTTCACCAAGGCATCTACGTTGAAAGATTGCCTCCAGCGAAGCGTAGATATAAACATGTCCTTTGCATCCGTCGCGTTGAGATTCCTGGAATACGGTGACCCTTTTACGGTATCCATGCTTTGCTCTACGAGCGCACTTGCCTAGCTCTCAAGAATTTCATCAGCAGCACGCTGACACGTGCATCTCGCGGATCGGCAGGGTCGATCGTGACACCCCACATCGTATATGGTGTGGAGGCAGCATGTGGGTTATCAGGAAGCGCCATGGTAAATGTCTGAGCAAGTGATACCTGGAATATATTGCTACTCAGTCTGCATCATTCTGGAAATGTATGCATGATACCCACTTTGAACTCCTTCAGAGCCACCCACTCAGCAGGCGTGAACTTGGATGTCAAAACATTCTGGATTTCACTACTTTCTGGGTTTTCGATCATAATGACTCTTATGGGGCTTTTCAAAACGTTGCAGAAAATGCAATCGAAAAAGTCCTGCCTCGGAAACAGCCGTGAAAGGACCCCTGGCGCGTCCAGAGAGTGTGTGAGAATAAGCTGAGTAAGCACTGATGTTTGGTCATCATTCCTCAGCTCTAGAGTGAATACAAAACTGTGTGAAAACTTACTGAAAAAACTATGGTTTGGGGTGATGGTGGCTCAGTGGATATTGTAAGTCACTACCCCTTAGGGGTTTGTGTTATGATTCATCAATCCCCCCTATCTTTTCTTCATTTGCTACCTTATCATCTTTCTCAGTCTTCTTTCAATTCTCTATTTATGCAACATGGTAACATTGACATCCCACCACATTCCAGACTTTGCTGTATTTATTTATGTCTTCTTTCTATTTTCACTTAAGGATCTCTGATTATTTCCTATGTGTTCCCACTTGTGCAGCCCACACTATTTATTTCTCTTGATTTCTCATCATCATTTGTACAGCCCTTGATCACAGCCCTCTGCATAGGATAGCATAGGTTTATACTTAGCTCATGCAGCCTTATGGCTGTTCCTTGACTCCAGGTGACTCAGTATGACTGACACCTCTTAGTATAAATACTGGCCACTTATGTATAGTATTCCTTAAGCAATTCCTACCTTAGGTTTTTGCCTTCACCCTCAGTCCTCCTCTAAGTCATCCCCAAGCTAGGCCTTAGTGCCTTGTTATCATTGTCCTTTGCCCTTGACCTCCTAGAACCTCTGTGATCCTTCTAGGATATCCTTTACATCATCTGACATAAGAACATACCTTTGCCCACCAGAACCCTTAATCTTCATTTCCAAAGTTCCTGACTTATGTCAGTACATAACCTTTAGCCCCTGTCCTTGACCTAGGTGATTATTGTTAGGTCTACACTTGTCCCTACCCAGGCCAAGTGTAACAAAAGGAATTGCTTCTTCTTCAATAGGACTACTTTCTAGTAGATCCTACCATTTCCCATTAGTGCCCCAGAAACCCTAGGCCTTTGGGCAACCTTTGTACCCCAGACTCACACTTCTATCAGGAACATGTTCGAGAGACCTACTCCTCAGATACTGATTCATCACACCAACTGTTGAACAATACTGCATGCTATGTATAGATTAAGTTCACACATATTATGTATATAAGTACATACTCAGCTTAACTGAGTTTTAATTGAATCTCTTTCAATAACACAATGTCACCCAACATAAGATCCTTCAGATATTATCCTAGGTATGTAACTTGGACCTTCCCATGTATGTAACAGCATACTCACAACAGGTTATGAGCCCTGAGTGGGTTTGCATGCAGATTAACTTCCACTCATTTGTCTCAGCTACTACCTGGACCATGCACAATGCAGATTAGGTTCTGCTCCCATGGGTGAATGATAGAGCTGCTTTGTGCAGTTTATTCCACTGAGTGTATTGAACTGTTAGATTGGATTGATGCAGCTGCTCTCAGTGTTCTGGCAAGGGGAGACTCTGTCCCTCTGGTCCATGAGCTCTGGATGTTCAGCAATGTGGTTTACTCTGCTCCCTCATCTGCATTTCATTGCATTTCACATGTTTGGTGATTTGCTATGATATACACTTGTGTGATCTACTGCATTTTCACACATTCATTGAAATGCTATGATCCACACTTTTGCATTCTGCTGCATTCCCAACCTATTTATGGTTTTGCAATCATTTGAGGTCCTAAGCTGACATCTATTCTCCCCAGATCTACTTAATATGTCCTCCTCCACTCTTGCTGGTATCCCCAAACTCAACAGTAACAACTATTGTGCATGGCATTCCCAGATGGACAATTACCTCCAGTTCATTGGAATTTACTCCAGGATCATGAAACTTCACCCCTCTGTCCCTGTTGCCACTGCCAAGATAAAAGACTCTGGTGGAAATGTTACCACCCCCACCTTCACTCCAATGGCTGAAGAAGTTTACTGAGCTGAGGAAAAGCAGGAGGATTGGGACAAGGACAATGACAAGGCAACTGGTGCCATTGCTCTCACTATTACGCTTGGTCCGGATAGGAACGAGCATAGGCTCAAAGAACTGTCAATGGAGTCAAGGGTTCAAGGGTATTCAAGCAAGAATGTTTGCTAGAAGGTCAAAGGTTCAGTCAACAATAGATGTTCGACAAGGTTCAAAGATGTCATCTGACGATGAGGTTGACAAAGGAGAAAGTCATTCGATGATGGAATCGATGAAGGGGTTTGAGAAAGTTGTCCAACAATGAGGTCGACAAAGGAGTTTAGAGGTTCAAAGAGATCAAGGTAAGATTGAGCAGGACTAAGCTGAAGATACATCAAGTAGAACAATAGCTTAAGTACTGCAAGGAATGGAAACTAATGGAAGGTCGTGGAAGGTTTGTTACTAAGCAATCAAAGATAGAACCTTCCACAAGAAATAGAAGCACAGATAACAAGAATAGAAAATGGAAATGAAAGGTGTGTGACAAACACATTGCATGTTCTAGAGCACTCTAAAGAAAGTAAAAGGTACTGGGTTGGGCCAGTCTATCATATCAATGAGAAAGAAGTGAATCATAACACTCACTTGTAATCATCACATTCACAAGTATGGCATTGACTTTGGTGACCATACTGAAAATATCCTTATCAAACTTGAAAAACATTTTGACCATCCCACCGTCTCCTCCACCATCATCAAGTTTAAGGCCCTCATGGGTCTTATCATCCCCAATAACAACTCTCTGGTCTTAGCATTTTTCAAACTGAATACACTCTTCTCCCACCTCTCTGACTTTGGTTACCCAATCAATGATAAAATCAAGTTGTTGATCATGATCTCTAAGATCCTGAAGTATGCAGACCATGTCACCACTGCCATTGCTGCTGTGAAACCAGAGACCAACTCCAAAGGTGTCATTACCAAAATGGTACCTACAGTTGAGGAAATCTCTTGACAAGTAGAAGTGTCATGGCAGATGTATGCCCAATGCCATCCTGCAAAGGATACTCAGCCTCAACAGGCCAACAAGGTCAGTGCTGTCAAATGGCAGCAGGAGGAACTCCAATTCTTCCAGCAGCAGCAGCAGCAACAAGGTGATTCCTCTAACTAGGGGAATAAGAAGCAGTGCCATGAAGGTAATCACTTTTAAAAGAGCAATGATAAATGAAAGGAGAAGAAGTCCAGAAAGGAAATGAAGCAAGCTGAGGCTGCCCAAGCCTCTGCTTTCTTTGCCTTCACCTCCACTATCTCCATCACTCTGGCCACCACCTCATTCTCATTGCCCATCCCTGACCCACACAGACAAGCACATATGCCCAGCACCACCCATTATGGTCTACCTGCCTTTCCTCTCACACAGGAAAGCATTTCACTCACATGACACCTTGAGGTCCCAGCAACCTCCTCTACCATCTGCAACCTTGAACTGGTTGCATCCTGCCACTCCAAATGCAGTTGCACAGAGCAAATCCTTTCTGACCATCTGTCCACCCTGCTCTCTGAGTGGATCAGTGACATCCCTCTCACTGGCACCACCAGCTTGATGGAGATTGACAAGGAAGAAACTGTAAGTCTGGGCAATAATGCCTACAACAAATACATTGAAGGCTTTTTTATGGAGTCTACATTGTATGTGCCACCTTCCATCTCATCCACTTCAGGTACTGATGTGTGGTTAATTCTGCCTCAGGTAAATAGCAGTATATACACATTCCTTGTAGTAGATAGTGGTGAATTTACTACAATGCCTGATTTTGCAATGTGTGATTTGTGTAACAAGCATTCTGGTAAAGGAAAGGAAAGAGCACACATCCATAAGATTTCCTCTGACATGTGGTTACTTGACTTCAGAGCTTCAGCTCACTTTTCACTGGATTGATCAAATTTTGTTGAGTACCAAAAATTCAATGAACCACAGTGGGCTTCAACAGCAAATGGCCAATCACCAATTATTGGTAGAGGCTCAGTGTTGATCAAGTTTAAAGATCATATCATCTGATTATCCCCTGTCCTGCACATGCCCTCATGTACTGTTCAACTAATTTCATTGGGTACACTACTCAAGATCACCTGCCTCACAATTTGTGCCAGGCCTAGATTCCTCACAATCTGGGATCAATGCTTCCAGACTCCATATCTGGAATTCCACAGTCATGTATCAGACACCATGTTTTGGCTTCATGCCAAGCCTGTCAACCCTGATGATAATGTGCCTTCCAGCATGTCATCATTTACCTCATTGGTCAATTTCAAACTGATGCACCAACATCTCAGACATTCATCCCTTGATGTCATCAGGCATGCCAAGAAGCATGTCAAGGATTTTCCCAATGTGAAGATCCCTTCCAAAACTGGCATCTGTCATGGTTGTCAGCTTGGCAGACAGCTGAATTGTCCCTTCCCTCTTAGTGAGACACAGGCAACTGCTCCCTTTGAGGTTATCCATTCAGATTTAAAAGCTTTTGAAGTACCATCATATAGTAAATACAAATATGCTGTCATCTTCTATGATGACTATACTTCTATGGCCTGGACCACCTTAATCCAGTCCAAGGATCGAACACTCTGTGCAACTAAGCAATGGTTTGCACACATCCAAAATCAGCATAACACCACAATTAAGCACTTCCACTCAGATGCAGAAGGTGAATACATTTCAAAAGCATTCACTGAATTCCTTCAGGACAATGGAGTAAACATCCAACAGTCCACCCCTTATGTACACCAGCAGAATGGTTGTGCAGAATGCCTAATTCACACTTTAATGGACAAGGCACAGGTGATGCATTTACACACTTGCCTACCTCCCTCCTATTGGGAATGGGCTCTGCTTCATGCAACTCATGTCTATAACAGGACTCCTCAGGTCCAACTCAAATGGGAGACCCCCTATACAGTACATTACTTAAGGGGAGAAACCTGTTGAACAATACTGTATGCTATGTATAGATTAAGTTCACACATATTATGTATATAAGTATGTACTCAGCTTAACTGAGTTTTAATCAATTCTCTTTCAATAACACAACATCACCCAATGTAAGATCCTTCAGATATTACCCCAGGTATGTAACTCAGACCTTCTGATGTATGTAACAGTGTACTCGCAATAGGTTATGAGCCCCAAGTGGGTTTGCATGCAGATTAACTTCCACTCATCCATCTCAGCTACTACCTGGACCATATGCAATGCAGATTAGGTTCCACTCCCATAGGTGAACAATAGAGCTGCTTTGTGCAGTTTATTCTGCTGAGCACATTGAACTGTTAGATTGGATTGATACAGCCACTCTCAGTGTTCTGGCAAGGGGAGACTCTGTTCCTCTGGTCCATGAGCTCTGGATGTTCAGCAATGTGGTTTACTCTGCTCCCTCATCCACATTTCACTGCATTTTCACATGTTTGGTGATTTGCTATGATGTGCACTTGTGCAATCTACCACATTTTCACACATTTGTTGAAATGCTATGATCTGTGCTTTTGCATTCTGCCACATTCCCACCTATTTATGGTTTTGTGATCATTTGAGGTTCACAGCTGACATCTATTCTCCCCAGATCTCACTCAATATGTCTTCCTCCACTCTTGCTGATATCCCCAAACTCAATGGTAACAACTACTGTGCATGGCATTCCCAGATGGACAATTACCTCCAGTCCATTGGAGTTTACTCTAGGATCATGAAACTTCACCCCTCTGTCCCTGTTGCTACTGCCAAGTTAAAAGACTCTGGTGGAAACATTACCACCCCTGCTTTCACTCCAATGGCTGAAGAAGTTTGCCAAGCTGAGGAAAAGCAGGAGGACTAGGACAAGGATGATGATGAGGCAACTGTTGAATGGACTCTGTGTTACATACATAGTAATTAGTTCACACACTTTATGTTTTTACATTGAAACTCAGCAGTGCTGAGTTCTAATCAATTCTATCTTGATAGCCTTCACCACCACCCTGAGTTGTGTCATCACCAATGTCACCAGGTATGTGAGAGACCTTCCCATGTATGTAACATGCATACTCACAACAGGTTATGAGTTCCAAGTGGGCTAGCATGCGGCTCACACCACCCTCCACTCTCTCATCCTTACCTGACTGTTGGTCGATGTGGATTCAGTTCCACTCACCACATGGGTGCCTCTGGGGTGCAGATTAAGTTCTGCTAGACACTCTGCAAAGCAAAAGCCACACAGAGCAGCTGCTCTACATCTCAAAAACAAGGGGAGACTATATCCCCCAAGTTTATGAGCTCTGGACATTTAGTGATGTGGTTTACTTCACTCCCTTTCACTCTCTAGTTTAAGGTTCCCATGCTAACACTTATTACCAGACCTCAAAGATGTCGTCTTCCTCCCTTGCCACCATCACCAAACTCAATGGCACAAACTACTGTGCCTGGTGTTCCCAGATGGACGACTACCTTTGATCCATTGGAGTCTACTCCAGGATCATGAAGCTCTGTCCCTCCATCCCTGTTGATATCAAAGAGGTAAAGGACTTTGGTGGAAACATTGTGACTCCAGCCTACACCCCTCTGGCTGACAAAGTTCACTGCACTGAAAAAAAACAGGAGGACTGGGACAAGGATGATGACAAGGCCACTGGTGCCATCGTGCTCACCTGTGAACAACATGTTCATGAGTGCAGCATTGACTTTGGTGATCATGCCAAAAATATTCTACTCAAACTGGAAAAGTGGTTTGACAACCCCACTATCTCCACTATCATGGAGTTCAAGGCCCTCATGGGTCTGACCATCCCCAACAACAACTCTCTGGTGTCAGCTTTTTCAAAGCTTGACACCCTCTTCTCCTGGCTTTCTGACTTCAGATATCTGGTTAACAACAAAATCAAGTTGTTGATCGTAATCTCCAAGATCCTGAAATATGCTGACCATGTCACTGCCACCATCGCCACCGCCAAGCCAGAGACAGACTCTAAGGGGGTCGTCACCAAGATGATTCCAACCATTGAGGAAATATCCTGACAAGTAGAAGTGTCATGGCAAACCTACATGCAGTGCTGTCCCACCAAGGACTCCTGGCCTCAACAGGCCAACAAAGTCAGTGCTGTCAAATGGCAGCAAGGGGAACCCCAGTTCTTTCAGCAGCAGCAGATGCAACAAGATGGTTCCTCTTCCAAGGGGAATAACAACCAAAAGCAGCAGTATTGCGAAAATCACTCCAAAAAGAGTGAGGAAAAGCAGAAGAAGAAGAAGAAAACCTGCAAGGAGAAGAAGCAGGCAGAGGCTGCACAAGCCTCAGCCTCCTTTGCCTTCACCTCCACTACAGTAATTGCCCCTGCCACCACCATGTTCATATTGCCTGTCCCTGACCCCTGCTGCAACGCACACATGCCCAGTGCAACCCATTACAGGCCACCTGCATTTCCTTTAACCAAGGAAACCATCTCACTCACACAATGCCTCAAGGTCCCTGCAACCTCCTCTACCATTCACAACCTCAAACCAGTTGCACAATGTTGCTCCAAGCAAAGCCACACAGAGCAATCCCTCTCCAACTGCCTCTCCGCCCCACTTTCCCAACAGATTGTGGAGGTTCTGCTCACCAGAACCACTGGAATCATGGAGGTTGATGAAGATGTTGTAAGTCTGGGTGACAGTGCCTATGACAAATACATTGAGGACTTCTTCATGGAGTCCACAACACAGTGCATATCTCCTTCCCCCTCTACATCAGGTACTGACATACAGTTAACTCCACCTCAGGTAAATTGTATATACACGTTCCCTGTAGCAGATAGTTCCAATAAATCTGCTACACATGAATTTGCTTTGTGTGATCAATGCAGTAAGGACAACAAAGGAAAGGAAAAAGTGCACCAACATAAAGTCCCCACAGACATATGGCTACTTGATTCCAGAGCTTCTGCTCACTTTTCACCAGATTGATCAGATTTCATCGAATACCAAAAGTTCAACCAGCCCCAGTGGGCTTCTACTGCAAATGGCCAATCACCTATTATAGGTAGAGGTACTGTTCTGTTACAATTTAACAACCATATATGCCACCTATCACCTGTCCTGCACATGCCCTCGTGTGCTGTTCAACTTGTATCAATGGGCACTTTACTCCAGAACCACTGCCTCACACTTTGAGCCAAACCTGGATACCTCACTATCTGGGATCAATGCTTCAAAGAAGCTTATTTGGAATTCCACAGTCATGGTGGACAAACCATGTATTGGCTCTGCACCAAACCCATCTTCCCAGATGATGTGCCTTCCAGCATGTCATCACTTGCCTCTGAGATCAAATATGAACTCATGCACTGATGTTTTGGACATTCATCCCCTGATGTCATCAGGCACACTAAAAAGCACCTGAAGGGTTTTCCAGACATGAAGATCCCATCTAAAACTGACCTCTGCCAAGGGTGTCAACTCAGCAAACAGCCGAATTGTCCATTTCCTCTTAGCAAGACATGGGCAACTGCTCCCTTTGAGTTGACTCATTCAGACTTAAAGTCCTTCAAGGTAGCATCTTACTCAAAATATAAGTATGCAGTCATCTTTTATGATGATTTCACATCTATGGCCTGGACCATCTTGATAAGGTCCAAGGATCAAACACTCTGCACAACCAAGCAATGGTTTGCATTTGTCTGCAATCAGTACAATGCCATGATAAAACACTGGCATTCCAATGCTGGAGGTGAATACACTTCCAGAGCATTCCAGGACTTCCTAAAGGATAACAGAGTAAACATCCAACAGTCCACCCCATATGCACACCAGCAGAATGGGCATGCAGAATGCCTTATCCACACCTTAATGGACAAGGCACAGGCAATGTGTTTACATGCCTACCTACCTCCCTCCTATTGGGAATGGGCTCTGCTCCATGTAACCCATGTTTACAATTGGACCCCACAGCTACAGCTCAAATGGGATACCCCCATGACAATACTTAGCAAGGGGGAGAAACCCTCCATTGATCACTTATGGGTATTTGGTTGTGGTGCCTATGTACACATTCCAGTAGAACGCTGTGGCAGAAAGCTACAGCTGAGATTGCAACTGATGATCTACTTGGGTGTCACCCCTGGTAGTGACTGAAACTTCATTTTTATGTTATCAAACAATGCCATTGTTACATCAGCACATGCAATCTTTGACGAGACTCTCTTCCTGAGATGCTCTCAATCTGCCCCACATTGCCCCCACTCGGGTCCCTTTAAACTGACTCATACCCATGATGACATTCCAGAGGTTCTGGTTCTGGCTCCCATTGGTTCTGATGAGAGTTCCAAGTCAGAACATAGTTCCAGCGATGAGTCTGATACAGATTATTCTGCTGCTCCTAGGAATTCACCCTCTCCCACACCATCACCAAGCCCAAGCATGTCGAGATCTTCTTCTCCATCTCCTGCTCCTTGCATATGGACATCCAGTCCAGCCCCTCCTCCAATGACACCTCCATCACACAGACCACCTCCCACTGGTCCCCCACCTATCCCAAGGTGCAGTGAGCATCTCCACAACCCCCCAACATGCCCTGGAAACATCTTTGGTGAGTGCCATCACCCTTTGTGACAGCTCCAGGACCTGGAGAGTGAGTCACATTGGAAGGATTTGACTGGCAAAGCTGGCCTGTCCCATGTTCTGGCTTCCATTCTGGATTCACCTGCAGTCCCTGGTGGACTTCCCCCATCTCCTACTTCTGAGGATGATGTTGACCATCTCACATGGGAAGGGGGAGATGCTTTGGTTTTATACCTTTGCAACCATGCTATTCTGCATGATTCCACTTTTGGGGCATCCCCTAATTTACATGAATGGACATTCTGCAACATCCAGAAGCTCCCTAAATCAGAACAGAAGGATTGGCTTAAAGCCTGTGAGGATCAGCTACAAATGCTAAAGGACCAAAAGGTCTATGAAATTGTTCCACGCCCATAACACTGAAAGGTGATTAAAAACTGCTGGGTCTTTGATCAAAAGTTGGACAGTCATAAAAGAGCCTGCCTGGTAGCCAAAGGCTTCTCCCAGGTTGAAGGGTTAGACTTTGACCAAGTCTTTTCCCCAGTTGTATGTTTTGAGACTGTGCAATGCATGTTCACCCTCTCAGCCCTAGAAGGATGGCATATTTCTGGGCTTGATGTATGCTCTGCCTACCTATATGGTAAACTGGAAGAGGAGATCTATATGGAATTTCCTAAAGGGTTCATGCCTCCCAATTCAAAAGGCAAAGTCCTCCACCTATTGCATGCACTTTATGGACTCAAACAAGCCAGCTTAGCCTGATGGAAAGCACTTGATGCATCCATGGTGGAACTCAGCTTCAAATGGTTAAAAACCAATGCTGGACTTTTCATTTATCACAAAGGCAAAGACATCTGTCTAGCAATAGTCTACATAGACAATGCCCTCTTCTGTGGCCCCAACAAGATCTTTGTAAACAAGATCAAGGCTGTGTTTATGAAGAAGTGGGAATGTCGTGATCTTGGAGAGCCATCCAAATTCCTCTGAATGAACATCTGTTGAGAAGGTTGCAACATCCAAATCAACCAAAAGGATTACCTCGACAAGGTGCTTGAATGATGTAGCATGACCAATGCCAAATCTACACCTACCCCTCTCCCACAGGGTTATTACCCAGTGAAGAACAATGCACTGATCCAACATGAACTATGGACACGTTTTCAGACCATGATTGGCTTGTTGCTGTATCTTATGATTGGCACCTGTCCAGACATCACATATGCAGTTACCCAACTTGCACAAATGTCAGCCAACCCTTCACAGGAACATCTCAACAGAGCTTTGTATATCTGCCAGTACCTCATCAGAACTTGGGACTACTCCCTTTTATACAATGGTTCCTCTGGAAAAGGCATTTTAGCCTGTACCAACTCAGATTGGGTGTAGGACATAAATACTGCACATTCTCAAACTGACTTCTATCTTAAGATGACCAATGGTGTGTTTTTGTGGAATTCACACTTACAAAAAACCACTGCTGTCTCTTCCACCAAAGCAGAATACATGGTGCTGAGCAATTGCTCACATCAATGCATGTGGATCCATGAGATGATGGGTGAGCTCAGCTACAAGCTGAAACCTATCCCCATCTGTGGTGACAATCAGGGTAGTTTATTCATTGCACAAAACCCTGTGACTGAAAAGTGCAACAAACATATCTGGGTGAAATACCACTTTATTTGTGATGCAGTCATGGTCCACAAGCTTGTGGAGCTATTCTATATCCCTGGGACTGACAATCCCACTGATATGTTCACCAAGAACCTTGGATGTGTCAAGTTCAATGAATTTTGCTCCCAGCTTAGACTGGAGTTTAACTCCACCAAGTAAAAGTATTGCCCTTCATTATAATGCTTTCATATCTACCATATACTTAGCAAGGGGGAGTGTTGAACAGACTCTGTGTTACATACATAGTAATTAGTTCACACACTTTATGTTTTTACATTGAAACTCAGCAGTGCTGAGTTCTAATCAATTCTATCTTGATAACCTTCACCACCACCCTGAGTTGTGTCATCACCAACATCACCAGGTATGTGAGAGACCTTCCTGTGTATGTAACATGTGTACTCACAACAGCAACTGGTGCCATCACTCTCACCTGCAATTGTCATGTTTGCAAGTGTGGCATCAACTTTGGTGACCATGCCAAAAATATCCTTATTGAACTTGAAAAGTGTTTTGACCATCTCACTGTCTCCTCCACCATCACTGAGTTTAAGGCTCTCATGGGCCTTATTATCCCTGATAATAATTCACCAGTCTCAGTGTTTTCCAAACTGGATACACTTTTCTTCCATCTCTCTGACTTTGGCTACCCAGTTGACAACAAAATCAAGTTGTTGATCATTATCTCCAAGATCCTGAGGTATGCAGACCATGTCACCACAGCCATCACTGCTGCAAAACCAAAGACTGACTTCAAGGATGTTGTCACCAAGACAGTACCAACTGTTGAGGAAATATCCTGCCAAGTAGAAGTGTCATGGCAGACATATGCCAAATGCTGTCCTGCAAAGGATGCCAAGCCTCAACAGGCCAACAAAGTTAACACTGTCAAATGGCAGCAGGGGGAACCCCAATTCTCCCAGCAGCAGCAGCAGCAACAAGGTGATTCTGTTGAATGGACTCTGTGTTCCATACATAGTAGGTAGTTCACACATTACATGTATTTATGTTTGCACTCAGCAGAGCTGAGTTCTAATTGATCCTCTACTTGATACCACCATCACCTGTTGTAAGTTCCTCAACACCAACCAATCCAGGTATGTGAGAGACCTTCCCATGTATATAACACATGCACTCACAACAAGTTATGAGCCCTGAGCAGGTTAGCATGTGGCTCACACCACCCTCCACTCTCTCATCCTTACCTGACCATTGGTTGATGTGGATTCAGTTCTGCTCACCACACAGGTGAACCTCTGGGGTGCAGATTCAGTTCCACCCCCAGGTGGTGAACATTCAAGCTGTCCTGTGCAGATTAAGTTCTGCCAAATGCTCTGCAAAGTGAAAGCTGAGCAGTGCAGTCACTCTCCATCTCAAAGACAAGGGGAGACTATGTTCCCCAGGTCCACGAGCTCTGGATGTTCAGTGACATGATTCATTCCACTCTCTTTTACTTTCTGTTTAAAGGTCCCATGCTAACATCTATTCTCTCAGACCTCAACATGTCTTCTTTTCTCAAGGATATGCCAAAACTCAACAGCTTCAACTACAAGCTCTGGGAGTCCAACATGATCACATACCTATGCTCCATGGATGTCTACAGCAAGATCTACTGGACCAAACCTGAGCTCCCAGTTGCTACCACAGCTGTTGTTGATGCTTCTGGTGTGGTCACTACCACTGCCTATACTCCTTCCCAGTCCAAGCTTGACAAGGCTCAGGACAGGATTGATGTGTAGGAGGATGATGGCAACAAAGCCTCTGGAGCTATTGCCCTCACCTGTGAGCACCACATCCTGGAATGTGGCATTGACTTCAATGAGAGCACTGAGTACATACTTGTAGCCCTCAAAGCCCATTTTGATTGCCCCACCATTGTCACCGCCATCTTGGAGTTCAAGGCCTTTATGGGTCTCACCATCCCCAACAACAACATGCCAGTCCCTGCCTTCCAATGGCTTAATGGCCATTTCAACCACCTATCTGACTTCAGGTATCCCATCAACAACAAAATAAACTCAATGATAACAATATCCAAGATCCCCAAATATGTGGACCCTGTCATTGCTGCCATAGCCACCATGTCAGTGAAGGTTCCCACCACCAATGCATCTGGCAACACTGTCCATAAGGACATCCCCTCCATTGCCAATCTTGAAAAACAGGTCACTGTGTTGTGGCAAACCTTTGTCCAGCAATGTCCTGCAGCAGACAAATGGCCTCAACAGGCCAACAAAGTCAGCACTGTCAAATGACAGCAGGGGGAACTGCAGTTCTCCCAGCAGCAGCGGATGCAACAAGGTGGTTTCTCTTCCAAGGGGAATAGCAACCAGAAGCAGCAGCATCATGAAGGTAATTGCTCTGACAAGAGTGAGGATAAGTGCAAGGAGAAGAAGAAGACCCAAAAGGTGAAGAAACAGGCAGAGGCTGCTCAAGCCTCTGCCTTCTTTGCCTTCACCTCTGCCACCATTATCATGCCTGCTGCCACTACATTTATATTGCCCATCCCTGACCCCTGCTGCTCTGTGCACACATCTGGCACAACCCACTATGGGCTGCCTGCATTTCCTCTCACCAAGGAAACCATATCCCTTGCACAACACCTTGAGGTCCCTGTGACCTCCTCCACCATCCACAACCTTGAACCAGTTGCACAACATCATTCCAAGTGCAGTCGCACAGAACAAACCTGCTCTGACTGTCTCCACCCCACTTTCACAGCAGATCACAAATGTCCCACTGGCCAGGACCACAGGTATTATGGAGGTTGATAAAGAAGATACTGTCAGTTTGGGTGAAGATGCCTATGATGAGTATATCAAAGACTTCTTCATGGAGTCCACATCACAGTGCATATCCCCTTCTCCTTCTACATCAGGTACTGACATGTGGTTAACTCTGCCTCAGGTAAATTGTATATATACATTTCCTGTAGTAAATAGTTCAAATACATCTGCTACCTGCAAATTCACATTATGTGACAGTTGCAGTAAGAACAGCAAAGGAAAGGAAAAAGCACACTCACATAAGGCCCCACCCAACATGTGGCTACTCAATTCTGGAGCATCCACTCACTTTTCACCAAATCAAGCAGATTTTGTCAAGTATCAAAAATTCAACCAACCTCAATGGGCTTCCACCACAAATGGCCAATCACCTATTATAGGTAGAGGCACCATTTTGCTATGTTTCAGCAATCATATTGCCTGCCTATCACCTGTCTTGCACATGCCTTCATATGCTGTTCAACTTGTGTCTATGGGCACATTATTGCAGAATACCTGCCTTACACTTCATGCCAGGCCCAGATATCTTACCATCTGGGATCAATGCATGAAAGGAGCCTATTTAGAGTTCCACAGTTATGGTGGTCAAACCATATATTGGCTCTGTGCCAAACCAATCCACCCTGATGATGTGCCATCCAACATGTTGTCACTTGCCTCTGAGATTGAATATGATCTCATGCACTGACATCTTGGACACTTGTCCCCTGATGTCATCAGGCATGCCAAAAAGCACCTGAAGGATTTTCCTGACATGAGGATCCCATCTAAAACTGGCCTCTGTCAAGGGTGTCAGCTCAGCAAACAGCTGAATTGTCCCTTTCCTCTTAGTGAGACATGGGCAACTGCTCCCTTTGAGTTGATCCATTTAGACTTGAAGTCTTTTGAGGTAGCATCTTACTCAAAATATAAGTATGCAGTCATCTTTTATGATGATTACACCTCCATGGCCTGGACCACCTTAATCTGGTCCAAGGATCAGACACTCTGGGCAACCAAACAATGGTTTGCTCTTGTCCACAATCAGTACAATGCTGTGATTAAACACTGGCATTCTGATGCCAGAGGTGAATACACTTCCAGAGCATTCTGGGACTTTTTAAAGGACAATGGAGTAAACATCCAACAGTCCACCCCATATGGACACCAGCAGAACAGGCATGTGGAACACCTAATCTGTACACTAATGGACAAGGCACAGGTGATGCATTTACATGCTTGCCTACCTCCCTCCTATTGGAAATGGGCTCTGCTTCATGCAACCCATGTTTATAATCAGACCCCACAGTCCTGCCTTCATTGGGATACCCCCCTGACATTACTTAAGGGGGAGAAACCCTTCATCAACCACCTTCAGGTATTTGGTTGTGGTGCCTATGTGCACATTCCAGCAGAACACTATGATGGAAAGTTACAACCAAGATTGTGATTGATGATCTACTTGGGTGTCACCCCTGGTAGTGACTCAAATTTCATTTTCATGTCACCAAACAATGCCATTGTTACATCAGCACATGCAATCTTCAATGAGATACTCTTCCTGAGATATTCATGATCTGCCTCACACCATCCCCATCCTGGTCCTTCCAAACCAACTCATACCCATGATAAGGTTCCAGACCTTCTGGTTCTGGCTTCTGCCAGTTCCAGTGATAGTTCCAAGTCTGATTCTTCTTCTGGTGATGAGTCCAACACAGTTTGTTCTGCTTCTTGTAGAAACTCACCCTCTCTGTTATGATTCATTTCTTTTCTTGATATGATAGACCAGCCTGACCTGGTACCCCTTCACCTTCTTTAGAGTGCTCTAGAACACACAACGTGTTCGTCACACACCTTTCATTTCTGCTCTTCTATTCTTGTTATCTGTGCTTCATTTCTTATGGAAGGTTCTATCTTCAATTGCTTAGTAACAAACCTTCCACAACCTTCTATTAGTTTCCATTCTTCACAGTACTTAAGCCATTGTTCTACTTGATGTATCCTTAGCTTAGTCCTGCTCAATCTTACCTTGACTTCTTCAAATCCTTGAACCCCTTTGTCAACTTCACTGTTGGGTGACTCCTTGAATTCCTTCATCAACCTCATCATCGGACAACTCCTTGAACTCCATCGTCGACCCCATCATCTGATGACCCCCCTTAAAACCCATCAATGACAATCATTGACTAAACCTCTGATCTTCTGTTCTTTAAGTCTATGCTTGTTCCTACCTGGACCAAGCATAACACTCTCCTTCACCATTTCCCAGACCTAGATCATCGAGGTCTTCCTCACTTTCTTCTGTCCCTTGCACACAGACTCCCAGTCCAGCTCCTCCTCCAGTGACACCTCCATCAAGCCACCCACCTCCCATTGGTCCTCCACCTATCCCAAGGTGTAGTGAACACTTGTGCAACCCTCCAACACACTTTGGAAATATTTTCAGTGAGCATTGTCACCCATTGCAACAGCTCCAGGACCTGGAGAGTGCTTCCTAGTGGAAGGAATTAACCAGCAAGGCTGGCCCATCTTGTGTTCTGGACTCCCCCCATCTCCTACTTCTGAGGATGATGTTGACCATCTCATATGGGAAGGGGGAGACACTTTGATTTCATTCCTTTGCAATCAAGCTATCCCACATGATTCCACTTTGGGGGCATCCCCTAACTTACATGAGTGGACATTCCATGACATCCAGAAGCTCCCTCTGTTGGAGCAGAAGGATTGGCTTAAAGCCTGTGAAGACCAGCTGTAAATGCTGAAGGACCACAAGGTCTATGAAATTGTTCCATGCCCACAACACTGCAAGGTGATTAAAAATCATTGGGTCTTTGATCAAAAGTTGGACAGTCATAAAAGAGCCTGCCTGGTAGTTAAAGGCTTTTTTCAGGTTGAAGGGTTAGACTTTGACCAAGTCTTTTCCCCAGTTGTACATTTTGAGACTGTGTGATGTATGTTTGCCCTCTTAGCCCTGGAAGGATGGCACATTTCTGGGCTTGATGTACACTCTGCCTACCTATATAGTAAACTGGAAGAGGAGATCTACATGGAATTTCCTGAAGGATTCATGCCTCCCAATTCAAAAGGCAAAGTCCTCCACCTATTGCATGTACTTTATGGACTCAAGCAAGCCAGCTTAGCCTGGTGGAAAGCACTTGATGCATCCATGGTGGAACTCAGCTTCAAATGGTTAACAACCAATGCTGGACTTTTCATTTATTGCAAAGGCAAAGACATCTGTCTAGTGATAGTCTATGTTGATGGTGCCTTCTTCTGTGGACCAAATAAGATCTTTGTAGACAAGATCAAGGCCACATTTATGAAGAAGTGGGAATGTTGTAATCTCAGAAAGCCATCTGAATTCCTTTGAATGAATATTTGTCAAGAAGGTCATAACATCCAAATTGACCAAAAGGATTCCCTCAACAAGGTGCTTGAATGATGTGGCATGACCAATGCCAAATCCACACCTACCCCTCTCCCACAGGGTTATTACCCAGTGAAGAATGATGTACTGGTCCAACATGAATTACAGACATGTTTTCAGACCATGATCAGCTCATTGCTGTATCTTATGATCAGCACCCATCCAGACATTGCATATGCAGTTATCCAACTTGCACAAATATCAGCCAACTCATTGCAGGAACATCTTGACAGAGCTCTGTACATCTGCCAGTACCTCATTGGAACCTGGGATTATTCCCTACTCTACAATGGTTCCTCTGGAAAAGGCATTATTGCCTGTACTGATTCAGATTGGGTACAGGACATTAATACTGTGCACTCTCAAACTGGCTTCTATCTTAAGATGGCCGATGGTGTGTTTTTGTGGAATTTACACTTACAAAAAACCACTGCTGTCTTTTCCACTAAAGCAGAATATATGGCCTTGAGTGATTGCTCTCACCAATGCATGTGGATCCATGAGATGATGGGTGAGCTCAGCTATCAGCTGAAACCTATCCCCATCTGTGGTGATAACCAGGATAGTTTATCCATCATGCAAAACCCTGTGACTGAAAAGCACAACAAACATATTTGCATGAAGTATCACTTCATCCATGATGCAGTCATGGTCCACAAGCTAGTGGAGCTATTCTATATCCCTGGGACTGACAATCCAGCCAATATGTTCACCAAGAACCTTGGATGTGTCAAGTTCAATGAATTCTGCTCCCAGCTTGGACTGGAGTTTAACTCCATCACTTAAAAGTACTGCCCTCCATTTTAATGCTTTCATATCTACTGTATACTTAGCAAGGGGGAGTGTTGAACAGACTCTATGTTCCATATATAGTAGGTAGTTCGCATATTACATGTATTTACATTTGCACTCAGCAGAGCTGAGTTCTAATTGATCCTCTACTCAATACCACCATCACCTGTTGTAAGTTCCTCAACACCAACCAACCCAGGTATGTGAGAGACCTTCCCATGTATGTAACACGCATACTCACAACAGGTTCCTCTAACCAGGGGAATAAGAAGAAGCAGTGCCATGAAGATAATTGCTCTGAAAAGAGCAATGATGAATGAAAGGAGAAGAAGAAGTCTAGAAAGGAGATGAAGCAAGCCAAGGCTGTCCAAGCCTCCACTTCCTTTGCCTTTGCCTCCACTACCTCCATCACTCCCACTGCCACCTCATTCTCATTGCCCATCCCTGACCCATGTAGACAAGTGCATATGCCTGGCACTGCCCATTATAGTCCACCTGCTTTTCCTCTCACCCAGAAAAGCATTTCACTTGCATGATGCCTCAAGGTCCCAGCAACCTCCTCTACTATCCACAACCTTGAACCAATTGCATCCCACCACTTCAAACACAGTCACATGGAGCAAACCTTTTCTAACTGTCTGTCTGCCCTGCTCTCTGAGCAGATAAGCAATATCCCACTTGCCAGCACCACTGGCTTAATGGAGATTGATGAGGAAGAAACTGTAAGTCTAGGCAATGATGCCTATGATGAATACATTGAAGGCTTCTTCAAGGAGTCTACATCATACATGCCACCTTCCATCCCATCCACTTCAGGTACTGATGTGTGGCTAACTCTGCCTCAGGTAAATAACAGTGTATATACATTCCCTGTAGTAGATAGTGGTGAATTTACCACAATGCCCAATTTCACAATGTGTGATTTGTGCAACAAGCATTCTGGTAAAGGAAAGGAAAGAGCACATGCCCATAAGATACCCTTTGACATGTGGTTACTCGATTCTGGAGCTTCAGCTCATTTTTCACCAGATCAATCAGATTTTGTTGAGTACCAGGAATTTGATGAACCACAATAGGCTTCAACTGCAAATGGCCAATCACCAATTATTGGTAGAGGCTCAAGGTTGATCAAGTTCAAAGATCATATCACCCAATTGTCTCCTGTCTTGCACATGCCCTCATGTGCTGTACAACTAATTTCATTGGGTACATTACTAAAGATCACCTGCCTCACAATTCATGCCAGACCCAGATTTCTTACAATCTGGGATCAATGCTTCCAGGCCCCATATCTGGAATTCCAGTCATGGATCGGACACTATGTTCTGGCTTCATGCCAAGCCTGTTCACCCTGATGATAATGTGCCTTCCAGCATGTTGTCATTTACCTCATTGGTCAATTTTGAACTGATGCACCAATGTCTCAGACATTCATCCCCTGATGTCATCAGGCATGCCAAGAAGCATGTCAATGATTTTCCTGACATGAAGATCCCTTCCAAAACTGGCATCTGTCATGGTTGTCAGCTCAGTAAACAGCTGAATCATCCTTTCCCTCTTAGCAAGATGTGGGCAACTGCTTCATTTGAGGTAATCCATTTGGATTTAAAATCCTTTAAAGTACTGTTGTATAGTAAATACAAATACAGTGGCTCAAATAAGTGTCCCAATGTTGGAGCATTTTGGAAAGATGTGACATTTACAGAAGAACCAAAATATATTAGCTCTAACTCTTGCAGGGCCATAAATGGCCCTAACCATTGCCCTGAAGATGAGCCCTTAGTCAGGTGGTTTGGGTGCCATGGGATTGAGATATAACCATTTCAAAATGACATGTCATTGGGACACTCATTTGACCATGATGTTATTAGTCATCATTTGGTATATAACATAATGTTCTGATGGATGCTATGCTTCAACCCTGTCTCATTATGTAACTTACATAACCCTGAGCACTATAAACAGTAGGGATACCACCCAGCTAACCCTACTTTACCATAAAGCCCATTTCTGCCTCTACTAGAGCCAACATTCTATTTCTCTCTGAATCTGGCCTTTCTGCTAGGAGAACATTCTCCCAAACTGGTCCAGGGAAGTACACTGTAGCCAGGGTTATCAAAGAGATTCATCCAGGCAAGGAAAACATCAAATTAGGCCCTCCTTCCAATCTTTTCCCTATTAACAGAAGGAGAATTGTCTCTAATATTACCTTTGGCAAGGTTGAAAATGCTGTCCAAGAACCCTATCTCATCAATTCTACCCTCTCCTTTCCTGTCTCTTCTCAAACTGTTCACAATATGCCAAAATCTGCATCTCTAAAGGCTGTACCCAAGCAAAAGAAATCACTGTTGTCTGTTAGGCATAGGAAATATAGGTTGGCTTTGCTCTCAAGCACCAACACTGGACTGTAGAGGACTGGACTAGGGTAATTTGGTCAGATGAGACCAAGATTGACAGGATTGGATCAGATGGAAGGAAATATATATGAAAATAACAGGAAATACTTTAGAAGGTATAGGGAACAGTAAAGTTTGGAGGAGGTTTCTTGATGGTTTGGGCATGCATAGGCTGGAATAGAGTGGAAATCCTTGCAGATGTGGAAGGGAGAATGAATGCTGCATAGTATGTCTCTGTTTTGGAGGATAATCTGCTTCCTACTATGGAAATTTTTGAAATCCCTAAAGAGAGCATTATTCTTCAACAAGGGAATGACCCCAAGGACATCTCTAAAATGGCCCAGGAGTGACTGAAATCTCAAGGTATTGAGGTTCTTGATTGGCAGCACAATTTCCAGACTTTGATCCAATTGAACATCTCTGGCAAATCCTCAAAAAAAGCTCAATAGCTATACAACACCACCAAGAGGGGTTTGGGAGCTTTGGAAAAGGATTGATGTGGAATGGGGGAAGATAGAGGTTGAGGAATGTCAAAGATTGATAGAAAGCATGCCTAGAAGACTAGAGGCAGTGATAAAGGCAAAGAGAGGGCATACAAAGTACTAAAATTGTAGAATAGAAGTGTTGCTCAAATAAGTGTCCCAGTGACATGTCATTTTGAAATGGTTATATCTCAATCCCATGACAACCAAATCACATGAGCAAGGGCTCCTCTTCAAGGCAGGGATCAGGGCTATTGATGGCTCTGCAGGTGTTAGAGCTAACACATTTTGGTTCCTTTGCAAATGTCAAGTCTTTCCAAAATACCCCAATATTGGGACACTTATGTGAGCCACTATATGCTGTTGTCTTTTATGATGACTATACTTCTATGGCCTGGACCACCCTAATCCAGTCCAAGGATCAAACACTCCATGCAATCAAGCAATGGTTTGCACATGTCCAAAATCAACATAATGCCACAATTAAACACTTCTACTCAGATGCAGGAGGCAAATACATTTCAAAGGCATTTACTGAATTCCTCTGTGACAATGGGGTAAACATCCAACAGTCTACCCCTTATGCTCACCAGCAGAATGGTCATGTGGAACACCTAATCCACACTTTAATAGACAAGGCACAGGTGATGCATTTACACACTTGCCTACCTTTCTCCTACTTGGAATGGGCTCTGCTTCATGCAACCCACATTTATAACAGGACTCCTCAGATCTGACTCAAATGGGAGACCTCCTATACATTCCTTAAGGGGGAGAAACCCTCTATCTCCCATCTCTGCATATTTGGATGTGGTGCTTATGTACATATTCTGGCTGAGCACCATGGTGGCAAATTACAGCCCAAATTGCAGCTGATGATCTACTTGGACATAGCCCCTGGTAGTGAGTCTAACTTTATTTTTATGCAACCCAACAATACTGTCATAACATTGGCTCCTGCGATCTTTGATGAGGGTCTCTTCCTGAGATGCTCTTGATCTGCCCCACATTGGCCACACTCTGGCCCACCTATTTCCCCACATGAGCATGAGGATTCAAATCCTCAAAACATCACAAACCCACCGAATGAGCAAAATGCAGCAGATGGCACTTTGCACTGTTGACCTATCAAATTGGGAAAATTCCTGTACACTGCCACATTTTTGGATACTGAAGGAAATGCTACAAATAGCAGTTCTGATTCTTCACCTGCTGAATTGTCTGATTTGTCTTCCAATAAGTCTGAAGAGTCTAAACCACCTTGCACATGGACACCTAGCCTGGTTCCACCTCCTCTGGTGACACCACCCTCACATCACCCACCTCCTGTTGGCCTGCCTCCTATTTGGCAGAGCGAATGCCTTCACAATCCACTGACATGCCCTGGAAATATCTTCAGTGAGTGATGCCACCCACTTCAACAACTAAAAGATATTGAGGATAACACCCATTGGAAGGAACTAACTGGTGAAGCTGGTCCCTCTTGTGCACTGGACACAATTCCAGATTCACCCACTGTCCCTGGTGGACTTCCCCCATCTCCTACTTCTGAGGATGATGTTGACCATCTCACACAGAAAGGGGGAGATGCTTTGGTTTCATACCTTTGCAGTCATGCATTACCACATGATTCTGCTTTTGGGGCTACCCCTAATTTGCAGGAATGGACATTCCATGATATCCAAATGCTCAAAGACCACAAGGTCTTGAAATTGTTCCACACCCACAACACCAAAAGGTGATTAAAAATCATTGGGTATTTGATCAAAAGTCAGATGGTCATAAAAGAGCCTGCCTGGTAGCCAAAGGCTTCTCTCAGGTTGAAGGGTTAGACTTTGACCAAGTCTTTTCCCCAGTTGTATGTTTTGAGACTGTGCAATGTATGTTTGCCCTCTCAGCATTAGAAAGATGGTATATTACTGGACTTGATGTATGCTCTGCATACCTATATGGTAAACTGGATGAGGAGATTTATATGGAATTTCCTGAAGGGTTCATGCTTCCAAATTCAAAAGGCAAAGTCCTCTGCCTAATGCATGCACTTTACAGACTCAAGCAAGCCAGCCTAGCCTGGTGGAAAGTGCTTGATAAGTTCATGGCAGAACTTGGCTTCAAACAGTTAAAAACCAATGCTGGACTTTTTATATATTACTAAGGCAAAGACATATGTCTAGCAATTGTCTATGTTGATAACATCCTCTTCTGCAAACCAAATAGATCTTTTGTAGACAAGATCAAATCTGCATTTATGAAGAAGTGGAAATGTCACAATCTCAGAGAACCATCTGTGTTCCTCTGAATGAACATTTGTCAAGAAGGTTGCACTATCTGGATTGACCAGAAGGATTATCTTGACAAGGTGCTTGAGTGATGTAGCATGACCAATACCAAATCCATACCTACCCCTCTCCCACAGGGTTATTACCCAGTAAAGAACAATGCACCAATCCAACATGAATTATGGACATGTTTCCAAACAGTGATCAGCTCATTGCTGTACCTTATGATTGGCACCCACCCTGACATTGCATATGCTGTTACCCAACTGGCATGAATGTCAGCCAATCCATCTCAGGAGCACCTTGATCAGGCCCTGTACATATGCTGTTATCTCATTGGCACCCACAATTACACACTCATTTACAATGGTGCTGGTGGAAAAGGCTTAATTGCCTGTACAGATTCAGATTGGGTGCAGGACATTAATACTGTGTGTTGTGAGTATGCTGTTACATACATGGGAAGGTCTGAGTTACATACCTGGGGTCATATCCAAAGGATCTTACATTGGGTGATGTTGTGTTATTGAAGGAGAATTGATTAGAACTCAGTTAAGCTGAGTACATACTTATATACATAATATGTGTGAACTTAATCTATACATAGTGTACAGTATTGTTCAACACTCCCCCTTGCTTAGTCATCAGTAGATGTACAAGTATACACAGGATGAAGTACTTTTAAGTGGAGTAAAACTCCAGGCCCAGCTGAGAGTGAAATTCATTGAACTTGACTCATCCAAGGTTTTTAGTGAACATATCTGCAAGATTGTCAGTCCCAGGGATATAGAATAGCTCTATTAGCTTATGGACCATGACCACATCACATATGAAGTGGTATTTCACACAGGTGTGCTTATTATGCTTTTTGGTCACAGGGTTTTGTGCAATGAAAAGGCTACCCTGATTGTTGCCACATATGGGGATAGGTTTTAGCTTATAGCCAAGCTTGCCCATCATTTCATGTATCCACATGCATTGACAAGAGCAATTGCTCAAGGCCATATATTCTGCTTTGGTGGAAGAGATGGTGGTGGTTTTTTGTAAGTGTGAATTCCACAAAAACACACCATTGGCCATTTTAAGATAAAAGCCAGTTTGAGAGTGTGCAGTATTAACATCCTGCACCCAATCTGAATCTGTACAGGCAATTAAGCCTTTGCCACTGGCACCATTGTAAATGAGTGCATAATTGTAGGTGCCTATAAGATAATGGCATATGTACAGGGCTTGATCAAGGTGCTCCTGAGATGGATTGGCTGACATTTGTGCCAGTTGGATAACAGCATATGCAATGTCAGGGCAGGTGCTGATCATTAGATATAGCAATGAGCCGATCACTGTCTGAAAATGCGTCTGTAATTCATGTTGGATCAATGCATTGTTCTTCACTGGGTAATAACCCTGTGGGAGAGGGGTAGGTGTGGATTTGGCATTGGTCATGCTGCATCGCTCAAGCACCTTGTTGAGATAGTCTTTTTGGTTGATCTGGATGGTATGACCTTCTTGATGAATGTTCATCTGGAGGAACTCAGATGGTTCTCCAAGATTGTGACATTCCCACTTCTTCATAAAGGTGGATTTGATCTTGTCTACAAAAGATCTGTTTGGTCCACAGAAGAGGGCATCATCAATGTAGACAATTGCTAGACATATGTCTTTGCCTTTGCAATATATAAAAAGTCTGGCATTGGTTTTTAACTGTTTGAAGCTGAGTTCTGCCATGGACTTATCAAGTGCTTTCCACCAGGCTAGGCCAGCTTGCTTGAGTCCATAAAGTGCATGTGTGAGGCAGAGGACTTTGTCTTTTGAATTGGGAGGCATGAACCCTTCAGGAAATTCCATATAAATCTCCTCATCCAGTTCACCATATAGGTATGCAGAGCATACATCAAGTCTGGTAATGTACCATCCTTCTAATGCTGAGAGGGTGAACATGCATTGCACAGTCTCAAAACATACAACTGGGGAAAAGACTTGGTCAAAGTCTAACCCTTCAACCTGAGAGAAACCTTTGGCTAGCAGGTAGGCTCTTTTATAACCATCTGACTTTTGATCAAATACCCAGCAGTTTTTAATCACCTTGCAGTGTTGTGGGTGTGGAACAATTTCATAGACCTTGCAGTCTTTGAGCATTTGAAGTTGATCTTCACAGGCTTTAAGCCATTCCTTTTGCTCTTGCTCAGGGAGCTTTTGGATATCACAGAATGTCCATTCCCACAAATTAGGGGTAGCCCCAAAAGCAGAATTGTACAGTAATGCATGACTGCAAAGGTATGGAACCAAAGTATCTCCCCCTTCCTGTGTGAGATGGTCAACATCATCCTCAGAAGTAGGAGATGGGGGAAGTCCACCAGGGACAGCAGGTGAATCCAGAATTGTGTCTGGTGCATGAGAAGGACCAGCTTTGCCAGTCAGTTCCTTCCAATGGGTGTTATCCTCAACATCTTTTAGTTGTTGAAGTGGGTGATGCCACTCACTGAAGATATTTCCAGTGTGTGTCAATGGGTTGTGAAGGTGTTCACTCCACTGAATAGGAGGTGGGCTGACAGGAGGTGGATGATGTGAGGGTGGTGTCACTGGAGGAGGTGGAACTGGGCTAGGTGTCTGTGTGCAAGGTGGTTTGGACTCATTGGACTCATCAGAGGATGAATCAGATGATTCAGCAGGTGAAGAATCAAAACTGCTATCTGTAGCATTTCCTTCAGTATCTGAAAATGCAGCAGAATGTGGGAATTTTCCTGATTTGGTAGGTTGACAGCATGAAGTGCCATCTGCCACATTTCACTCATTTGATGGGTTTGCAATGTTTTGAGGATTTGAATCCTCATGCTCATGTGGGGCAATTGGTGGGCCAGAGTGCAGCCAATGTGGGGCAGATCAAGAGCATCTTAGGAAGAGATCCTCGTTGAAGATCACATGAGCTGATGTTATGACAGTGTTGTCAGGTTGCATGAAAATAAAGTTAGACTCACTACCAGGGGCTATGTCCAAGTAGATCATCAGCTGCAATTTGGGCTGTAATTTGCCACCATGGTGCTCAGCCAGAATGTGTACATAAGCACCGCATCCAAATACACAGAGATGGGAGATAGAGGGTTTCTCCCCCTTAAGGAATGTATAGGGGGTCTCCCATTTGAGTTGGACCTGAGGAGTCCTGTTGTAAATATGGGTTGTATAAAGCAGAGCCCATTCCCAATAGGAGGAAGGTATGCAAGCATGTAAATGCATAGCCTGTGCCTTGTCCATTAAAGCGCAAATAAGGTGTTCTGCATGACCATTCTACTGGTGAGCACAAGGGGTGGATTGCTGGATGTTTACTCCATTGTCACAAAGGAATTTAGTGAATGCTTTTGAAATGTATTCATCTCCCACATCTAAGCAGAAGTGTTTAATTGCAGCATTATGCTGATTTTGGATGTGTGCAAATCATTGCTTAGTTGCACAGAGTGTTTGATCCTTGGATTGAATTAAGGTGGTCCAGGCCATAGAAGTATAGTCATCATAGAAGATGACAGCATATTTGTATTTACTATACAACAGTACTTCAAAGGATTTTAAATCTGAGTGGATAACCTCAATGGGAGCAGTTGCCCATGTCTCACTAAGAGAGAAGGGACAATTTGGCTGTTTGCCAAGCTGACAACCATGACAGATGCCAGTTTTGGAAGGGATCTTCATGCTGGGAAAATCCTTGACATGCTTCTTGGCATGCCTGATGACATCAGGGAATGAATGTCCAAGCTGTTGGTGCATCAGTTTGAAATCGACTGATGAGGTAAATGATGACATGCTGGAAGGCACATTATCATCAGGGTGGACAGGCTTGGCATGAAGCCAAAACATGGTGTCCAATCCATGACTGTGGAATTCCAGATATGGGGCCTGGAAGCATTGATCCCAGATTGTGAGGAATCCAGGCCTAGCTTGAATTGTGAGGCAGGTGATCTTGAGTAGTGTACCCAATGAAATTAGTCATACAGCACATGAGGGCATGTGCAAAACAGGGGATAATTGGGCAATGTGATCTGTAAACTTGATCAACACTGAGCCTCTACCAATAATTGGTGATTGGCCATTTGCAGTTGAAGCCCATTGTGGTTCATTGAATTTTTGGTACTTAATGAAATCTAATTGATCCAGTGAAAAGTGTCCTGAAGCTCCAGAATCAAGTAGCCACATGTCAGAGGGGGTCTTATGGGCATGTGCCCTTTCCTTTCCTTTACTAGAATGCTTGTTACACAAATCATACATTGCAAAATCAGGCATTGTAGTAAATTCACCACTGTCTACTATAGAGAATGTGTATACATTTCTATTTACCTGAGGCAGAGTTAACCACACATCAGTACCTGAAGTGGATGGGATGGAAGGTGGCATGTATGATGTAGACTCCATGAAGAAGCCTTCAATGTATTGTCATACATAAGCATCATTGCCCAGACTTACTGTTTCTTTGTCATTGATTTCCATCAAGCTGGTAGTGCTGGCAAGAGGGATGTCACTGATCTGCTCAGAGGGCAGGGTGGACAGATGGTTGGAAAGGGTTTGCTCTGTGTGACTACACTTGGAGTGGTGGGATGCAACCGGTTTGAGGTTGCAGATGATAGAGGAGGTCGCTGGGACCTTGAGGTGTTGTGTGAGGGAAATGCTTTCCTGTGTGAGAGGAAAGGTGGGTGGACTGTAATGAGCAGCACTGGGTGTATGCACTTGTCTGCACAGGTCAGGGATTGGCAATGAGAACAAGGTGGCAGCTGGAGTGATGGAGGTAGTGGAGGTGAAGGTGAAGGAAGTGGAGGCTTGGGTGGCCTTGGCTTGCTTTATCTCCTTCTGGATTTCTTCTTCTCCTTGCATTTATCATTGCTCTTTTCAGAGCAATTACCTTCATGGTGCTGCTCCTTTTTATTCCACTGGTTAAAGGAACCACCTTGTTGCTGCTGCTGCTGCTGCTGGGAGAACTGGGGTTCCCCCTGCTGCCATTTGATGATGCTAACCTTGTTGGCCTGTTGAGGCCAAGTGTCCTTTGCAGGATGGCATTGGGCATATGTCTGCCATGACACTTCTACTTGGTGAGAGATTTCATCAACAGTGGGTACTGTCTTGGTGACAACACCCTTGGAGTCAGTCTCCAGTTTCACAGCAGCAATGGTGGCAGCAATGTGGTCTGCATACTTTGGGATCTTTGAGATCACAATCAACAACTTGATTTTATCATTGACCAGGTATCTGAAGTTGGAGAGATAGGAGAAGAGTGTATCCAGCTTGGAAAACACTGCAACTGGCAAGTTGTTGTCAGGGATGATAAGGCCCATGAGAGCCTTAAACTCAGTGATGGCAGAGGAGACAGTGGGATGATTGAAACACTTTTCAAGTTCAATAAGGATATTTTTGGCATGATTGCTGAAGTCAATGCCACACTCATGAATGTGATGATCGCAGGTGAGAGCAATGGCACCAATTGCCTTGTCATCATCCTTGTCCCAGTCCTCCTGCTTTTCCTCAGCTTGGTGAACTTCTTTAGCCATTGGAGTGAAAGCAGGGGTGGTTACATTTCCACCAGAGTCTTTGATCTTGTCAGTGGCAACAGGGACAGAGGGGCAAAGTTTCATGATCCTGGAGTAAACTCCAATGGACCAAAGGTAGTCATCCATCTGGGAATGCCATGCATGGTAATTGTTACCATTGAGTTTGGGGATTCCTGCAAGAGTGGAGGAGGACATATTGAGTATGAGATCTGGGGAGAATAGATGTCAGCTGAGAACCTCAAATGATTGCAAAACCATAAATAGGTGGGAATGTGGCAGAATGCAAAAGTGCAGATCATAGCATTTCAATGAATGTGTGAAAATGTGGCAGATTGCACAAGTGCACATCATAGCAAATCACTGAACATGTGAAAATGTGGTGAAATGTGGATGAGGGAGCAGAGCAAACCACATCACTGAACATCCAGAGCTTGTAGACCAGAGGGACAGAGTCTCCCCTTGCCAGAACACTAAGAGTGGCTGCATCAATCTGATATAATGGTTCAATGCATTCAGTGGAATAAACTGCACAGAGCAGCTCTATCATTCACCCATGGGAGTGGAACTTAATCCACATTGCACATGGTTCAGGTAGTAGCTAAGACAGATGAGCAGAAGTTAATCCACATGCAAACCTGCTTGGGGCTCATAACCTGTTGTGAGTACACTGTTACATACATGGGAAGGTCCAAGTTACATACCTGGGGTAATATCCAAAAGATCTTACATTGGGTGACATTGTGTTATTGAAAGAGAATCAATTAGAACTCAGTTAAGCTGAGTACATACTTATATACATAATACATGTGAACTTAATCTATACATAGCATATAGTATTATTCAACACTATGCACTCTCAGACCAGCTTTTATCTTAAAATGGCTGATGGTGTGTTTTTGTGGAATTCACACTTACAAAAAACCACTGCTGTCTCTTCTACTGAAGCAAAATATATGGCCTTGAGCAATTGCTCTTGCCAATGTGTGTGGATACATGAGATGATGGGCAAACTTGGCTATAAGCTAAGACCTATCCCCATCTGTGATGGCAATCAGGGTAGCCTTTTCATTGCGCAAAACCCTGTGACCGAAAAGTGTAATAAGCACATCCATGTGAAATACCACTTCATATGCAATGCAGTCATGGTCCATAAGCTAATAGAGCTATTCTATATCCCTGGGACTGACAATCTTGCAGATATGTTCACTAAGAACCTTGGATGAGTCGAGTTCAATGAATTTCACTCTCAGCTGGGCCTAGAGTTTTACTCCACTTAAAAGTACTTCATCCTGTGTATACTTGTGCATCTACCAATGACTAAGCAAGGGAGAGTGTTGAATGATACTGTATGCTATGTATAGATTAAATTTACATGTATTATGTATATAAGTACATACTCAGCTTAACTGAGTTTTAATCAATTCTTTTTTGATAACACAACATCACCCAATGTAAAATCCTTTGGATGTTACCCCAGGTATGTAACTCGGATCTTCCTGTGTACATAACAGTGTACTCACAACACCAACCTACCCCAGTATCCACAGACATTGATGAAGACATCCATATTCCCACTGAAGAAACTCCCCTAGACACCAATCTCTTGCACCAGCTCTCTGCCCACTTGTCTTTTAATAGACCACCAACACTGCCATCACCTGAGTCACTCTCATGACACCTCCTTTTCACAGGAGGCACTGTCCCATCCACTGTTGTTCCCACACCAGTCCCACAGCTCCAAATCCTCCCACCTTTTCTCCCACCCACAGAACCATCATCCCCTGTTCCCTCAGAAACCATGAGTAACCCAGGAACCCCCAAACCTATTGAGCTCCACATTGCCCCCCCAGATCACTTTGATGGCAATTATGCCACAGCCAAAGCATGGCTATCCTCTGTCACATTCTACTTTATGGTCAATAACCAAGTCTACAACACCAATGCTAAATGAGTCACTTATGCCCTCTCATATATGACTAAAGGATCAGCTGCCACATGGGCAGCTACCTTCTATATCAAATCTCTCACCAACCCAGATCCAATGAAAAGCAACTGGACCCCTACCATTGAGTGGGATAAATTCAAAAAGGACTTCAAAGACACCTTCTATCACCATGATAGCAAACCCATATCCATCACCATCCTCAACACACTTCGCATGAAAGGGAATACTATGGCAGATCTTACCTGATACATCGCTGAATTTAGAAATCACATCCAGATCTCTGAAATCACAGATGAAAACATCCTAATTGGGTATTTTGCTGCCAGCATTACAGTAAACCTCATGATGTGAATCATGTCTATTGATATGGTACCCACTAAGATTGAAGAATGGTACAACAAGGCTGTTCACTTCCTCAGCCAATTCCAGAAAGCTGACAACATTGCATGCTCCAGCAGAAACCCCTTCCACACCCTTTACCAATCCTTCCAATCCCACCCCAACAATTGTCCTACACATGATCCAAATGCCATGAACATTGATGCTGTCCAAGTCAGGAAATTAATCCCAGAAGAATGCAAGCAATGCTTTGAAAAGGGGTTATGCCTCCAATGCCATCAACCTGGACATAATGCTGTCAAATGTTTCAAATTCCCCAGTTGACCCACCCCTAGGAACATCCATCAAACCACTACTGCCTCTATTGAGGTCAAAGAATGCAACAACAACAACATGGAAGTCAATTGTGTCTCAGGTTTTTAGAAAGGAGGTCCAACCCAACATGGGCCCCCTCTCCAACTAGATGTGCTTCTATATTTACCTCTCAAACTGATTGAAATGCTATTTATCTTCCTGTTTTGATCCTAAGTGCATCTCAAGACATTGGAACCTGAGCACTGGTAGACTCTGGTGCAAACATCTCCTGCATCAACTGGCACTTTGCCAAGCAATGGAAACTACCCCTTAAACAACTCCCCATCTCTATCTCAGTTAGAAATGTCAACCAAATGAGAAATCGGAACAGGGATATCAAATTTACCACCTATATCCCTATTTGTCTTGAGAATGTCATCCAATGAGTCCACTTCCATGTAATGCACTGTGGAAGAGAAAATGTCATTCTCAGACATCCATGGTTAAAAGAAACCAACCCCACCATCAATTGGACCAAAGGAACTGTGTTCATCCCAGATGACCAAGATCAAACTAAGGAACTCTATACCCCCCAGAACTCCCTTTGGCCTATGAACCACACTCCACTCAACCTAGATCACAAGGAGAGCCTTCTATGTCAATACCTTGACCAAGAAGGACCATCAGACTTCTGTGAACAAGCCATGATGAATCAAATCACCCATTGAGCTATGAGATATGGATTCAACCACCCATTTGGGAAGGCCTACATCCAAAGATTCACCACTGCTACTGAGTTGGCAATCCAAGCCAAAGAAACTAAATCCACCATCACCCTTCCCCCTGAATATAGAGAATTCCAAGAAGTCTTCTCAGAAAATGCTGCACACTGCCTACCCCCATCCTGCTCTTATGACCATGAAATTAACCTTGATGAAACCTTCATACCTAAGGTATCAAAGATCTACCCCCTCACCCCCAAAGAGAGAAAAGTGGCTGACAACTTCATTGATGAAAACCTCAAGTCAGGGAAGATCTGTCCCTCTAACTCCCCACAGGCCTCCCCCTTCTTCTTTGTCAAAAAGAAAGATGGAGGACTTCATCCCTGCCAAGACAACAGATACCTCAATAAGCATACTATCAAAGACACATACCCACTTCCCCTGATCTCTGACCTCATCAATAAACTCAAGGATGCCAAAGTCTTCACCAAATTTGACATCCAATGGGGATATAATAATGTCCAAGTCAAAGATGGCCACCAATGGAAACCAACATTTATCACTCACAAGGGTCTCTTCAAACCCATGGTCATGTTCTTCAGCCAATCCAACTCCCCTCCTACATTTCAATGATTTATGAATGACTCATTCAGGGACATGATTGCTGAAGGATGGTTGTTCATCTACATGGATGACCTCTTAATCTTCTCTCCTGATGAGAAAACCCACACTGAATGCACCTGCCAGGTTTTTTCAATGGATAAAGGAACTCAACCTTCACCTTAAACTAGAAAAATGCAAATTTGCCACCTTGGAAGTTGAATACTTGGGAATGATTGTCAAACCAGGAACACTTGCAATGGACCCTGTCAAACTTGACAGCATTCAGAAGTGGCCCATCCTGGCCAAAGTAAAAGATGTCTGATCATTCCTAGGGTTTGCAAATGTCTATCAACAATTTATCCCAAACTATTCCAACCTTGCCCACCCTCTCCTTGACCTTACCCAGAAGAGCTGTGCTTGGGACTGGTCCCCTGAATGTAACAAAGCTTTCTTACATCTAAAAACCAAGTTCTTGGAACAACCTATCCTCCATTTCCCTGACCTCAGCAGACCCTTTGCCATCACTACTGATGCCTCCAAATATGCATCTGGAGGTATTCTCCTCCAAACCAATGAAAATGGAGATTGGAAACCTTGCTCATACTTCTCACAATCATTTTCCCCTGCTGAACGCAATTATGACATCTATGATCAAGAACTCCTGGCTGTTATCTGTGCTCTCAAAATGTGGAAACACTATCTCTGAGGACACCCCACCCCAATCCAAGTCTTTACTGACCACAAAAATCTGACATACTTCAAACAACCACAAAATCTTAATTGACAACAGGCAAGATGGCTTCTTGATCTTGCTGATTTTGATCTTTGGTTGATTCATGTGGCCAGAAAAGACTTAGCTGGTCCTGATGCTCTCTCTCACCACCATGATCTCATCCCTGATGATGAACATGACAATCATGATGTTACTCTTCTCCCTCCTTTCCTGTTCATTAACATGATTGACACAGCCCTTACTGACAAACTCCACTCCTCCTCTGCCACAATCCCCATAGTCCTGGACTCCATCCAAAGCCTCAATGGAGAAGTCCCCTCTCAACTCTGCTCCAGACTCTCTGATTGGAAATATGATGCTGGTATTCTTACATATCAAAACCAGGTCTATGTTCCAAATGACATTGAACTCTGCTGATCCATTGTGGCATGGCACCACTCCCATGCCTCCACTGGACATCCTGGCTATCTGAAAACATGCCAACTTGTCACATTGGAATTTTGGTGGCCCAGACTTGCCACCTTTGTCTGAAAATATATTGAAGGATGTATCCACTGTCAATGCACCAAGGCTGACACCCACCCCACCACCCCCCCTCCACTACCTATTCCCTCCAAATCCTCATGCCCATTCCAACAGATCTCCTGTGACCTTATCACTGACCTTCCTCTTTTTGATGGCTTTGACTTTTTATTGGTTGTGGTTGACCATGAGCTTACAAAGGGGGTAATTTTATGCCCAACTAAGAAAACCACCACAGCTGAGGGAATTGCCACCCTTTTCCTCAACAAAGTCTGGAAAAGGTTTGGTCTCTATGACAAAATTACCTTGGATTGTGGCCCACAGTTTGCCTCAGCCTTCATTAAAGAACTTGGAAAACTCCTTGGTTATGATCTTTCCCTCAGCACTGCCTACCATCCCCAAACAGACAGAGAAACAGAACAAGTCAACCAGGATATTGAAACATACCTTCAAATCATTGGCAGTAACAATCTGACCTTCTGGGCAGAGCACATCACCAACATGGAATTTGCACACAATCACCACCCTCACTCTGTCACAGGAAAATCCCCATTCTTTCTTATGATGTGCTATGAACCCTGCCCCCTCCCTACAGTTATTTCTGAATCATGGTTACCAGCATTGGAACAATACCTCAGGGAACTCTCAACCACCCACAATGAAGCACTGGCTGCACATGATCTCACATGTCAGCTTATGAAATCCAGGTAGCACAGGAAATTCATTCTGTTCACCAAAGGAGATAAGGTTTGGCTCAACACCAAAAACCTTAAATGGAAAGTCACTGCCTGTAAGTTCTTAGCCAAACAAGAAGGCCCATTCAGAATCACCAAAGTTCTCTCCCCAGTCACATATCAACTACAGCTCCCTCATACTTGGAACATTCACAACACCTTCCATGCCTCACTGCTTTCTTGCTACCATGAGAATGAAATACATGGCCCTAACTTCCCAGTCCCTCCACTGGATCTGATTGGAGGGAAAGAAGAATATGAAATAGAAAAAATCATCAGACACCATGGCAACCCTTCTCACAGGCAGTACCTCATCTGATAGAAAGGCTATCCTCCAGAAGATGACTCATGGCTCCCAGAAAAGGACTTGAAACACACATAGGATATACTCTCAGATTATAAAAGACTCCATACCACTGCCTTCCCATCATCACAAAAATCATCCACATGCACTTGCACTTCACCCATACCATAAAACTATGTCTGCCACATCCCCCATCTCAGTTTCTTCCACCATGTCTATCCCCCCATCATCAGCTTCCCATCTAGTTTCCCCACTTTGCCCCCCTCTGCCACCACTGCCATTGAGGATCAAATCCTCAACATTACCCTCAGAATCCCCAACACAGTCCTCAATGACCTCACCATCCAGCCACCCACTCCCCCTATGACCACTCCTACATCCCCCCCTGGCATCCCCACTCTTCCCCCATTCCCCCCCACTGTCCCTGTTCATATCCACTGCCTCACCCACCCCAACCATCACATTCTCTTTACTTTGGTATTCCCAGGAAGCTCCTAGAACTGCCCTGGAACACCACCAAGCATATGATATGTCCCTAGAAATAACCTCAGCCATCAAAGTATTCAACAAAACTGTCTCCCTTATCTGCACCCTATCCCTCACCTACCATTCCACCAATGCCCCCCTATGGACCATCATTGGTCAACTCAGGGAGAAATCCCTAGATAACCTCTATCACTTAGGATTTGGTCATATAATCAACCACATCCTCCCCTATGGCACCATTGCTGAAATTATCACAGGCATCACTCTCAACCTCATCGCTGACAAGTGATGTGCTTACCTCTATGGCTGTCCAGCCTTCATCCCCCACATTCCCCCCTCCCTCATAGATTTCCTGGTGCCATCCTACCCCTTCTACCATGCTAACACCCCTCATCCCAATCAGGAGAATGTTCCCCCCATTGCTGCCAATTTCCAACCCCATCACACCCCTGCCAGCCTATGAGCTGCAGCCACACTCATCAACCTATCCAGGTGCAACACCTCTGCATCACACTCCCATCTGGTCAGATCCCCCACCCCACACCCTGTCTGTGATGAGGCCCCCCCTAGCTCTGGTGCCACCACCAACTGGGATGAAGTACTGGCACCCTCTCCCACTCCCACCCATATCTCCCACTGCAACCCATGCTGATGTATGGGCCATAGAACTCTCAACTGCCACTACCACCAATGCAACCACTGTCACTACTGTGCCCCAGGACACACCTGCCACACTTGCCCTTGTTGACCCTGCACCAATGTGCTGAAGCATGGGGATCAGACCCTGACAACCTTCCCACCATCAACCACCATGGCTGTGAAAAATGTGGCTCCCCTCATGGCCATAACCTTGACTGTGACAATTATTACAACAGATGGCAGGACAATGGCTGGGGAGATGAAGACACTTGGAACCAAAATGATGTCATTGCCAACAAAGATGTTATGTTTGATTAATGTGAATGCAGGGGCTTCACCATACAAAGGGGGTAATGTTATAATTCATCAATCCCCCCTATCTTTTCTTCATTCACTATCATATCATCTTTCTCAGTCTTCTTTTGATTCTCTATCTATGTGATACAGTAATATTGACATCCTGCCACATTCTAAACTTCACTGTATCTATTTATGTCTTCTTTCTATTTTCACTTAGAGATCTCTGATCATTTCCTATGCATTCCCACTTGTGCAGCTTGTGCTATTTATTCCTCTTGATTTCTCATCATCATTTGTACAGCCCTTGATCACAGCCCTCTCTGCATAGGATAGCATAGGTTTATACTTAGCTCATGCAGCCTCACAGTTGTTCCTTGACTCCAGGTGACTCAGTATGACTGGCACCTCTTAGTATAAATACTGGCCACTCATGTACAGTATTCCTTAAGCAATTCCTACCTTAGGTTTTTGCCTTCACCCTCAGTCCTCCTCTAAGTCATCCCCAAGCTAGGACTTAGTGCCTTGTCATCATCATCCTTTGCCCTTGATGTCCTAGAACCTCTGCAATCCTTCTAGAATATCCTTGATGTCATCTAATGTAAGAACACACCTTCACCCACTGGAACCCTTAATCTTCATTTCCAAAGTTCCTGACTTACATCAGTACATAACCTTCAGCCCCTGCTCTTGACCTAGGTGATTATCATTAGGTCTACACTTGTCCCTACCCAGGCCAAGTGTAACAGTTTGGGTAAAACTGGACACTGACTATTGAGTTGTGGGTTCAAATTAAAAAAGATAGTGACTTTAGTGTGGCTAGTGTGTCATGTACTCTTTTGGGTGTGCAGTATAATGAGTAAGGGAATTACAGTATGAGACTTACTGTTGAGCAGAGTTTAGACTCAGTAGGAGTTATAGTACTCAGGTGAGCACTAGATTGAAGAGAAGTAAAATAAGAGAGAGCAAAAAAGAGAGTCTTATTGTGCTAGTTTATCTACTACACTTCAGACTGTATTTTATAGTAATAATTCAATCTGAGCTTATTCTTGAAGAATGTTAACTCAGATGAGATGCACAGTCATGCATAGTAAGCTATGATATGTATTATACACAGTTAGTGTGACATCATGCACAGTCAATTGTGCAATCTGCAGTAAGCTAATCAGCTTAGTCTTGATAAAGTCACTGGTTGTGAAGCTAGCAATCATGGGTCATGTGGCTATAACCCCACACATATATTGAACAACTTGAAGTTAAGAAAAAGTGTACAGAATATCAACCTGAGATATGAGAGGTGGCTGAAAAGAAGCACAAGTAATGTGAGAACATGCTGTTGAGTGTGTTGAAAAGGGTAGGGAGGGAGGGAGAAGAATAGTGGGAAAGAGAGGAAGAAGTTGGAAGAAGATTGATGGGTGACACATTATTTTAGTCCAAAGAGGCAAACAGTGGATCATGAACTGAGCAGCCATGAAAAATAAGGGCCTGAAGAACCATAGGATGATGATGGATGTACTGCTCAAAGGTGTCAGAGTGCCAATGACCAATAGCTTGAATTTGAGCTGGGGGAATGCCAGCAGCAGCAAGGGAGGTTGCACCACCTGCATGAAGGGAATGACCCCCATATGCATGTGGGAAGAATGAATGAAGGCACATGAGGAACCAAGAACAGGCTGGAGTAGACCCATTGGCAGTAGTCCATGATTGTGGGGGGAGACAGAAGCAGCCATCATGAGCAAATAGATAACATGAAAAGAGATCATATGGGTCAGGTGGAATGGCATTATGCTGAAGAAGAACATGATCACCTTCAAAAAAGTGATCAGATTTGGAACAAGGAAGTGAAAAACTAAAGGAATTGGATGTCAAACACACAGAGGTGCAAGGAGTAATCTTTACAAAGGAATGTAAGTGAACTTGATTAGGCTGAACAAGCTTGCCTAGCCAAAGTAGGGCAAAGAAGCTGACATGAAGGAGGTTGAGGAAAAGGAGGTTGTTGTAGGTGAGAGGCAAGTGGAGCTGTTGGGAGACATGCAATAGATCATCACGCATAAGAGGGACCTTTTGGATGACAGGATGGGAAAAATGGTGAAGGGACCCTTTAAGTGTTTTGGTGACAAGGGGAGAGTGATGAGCCTCACAGATGGTGATGTAATATGTATGGTTCAAGCTCAGCAATGATGCCTGCAAGAAAAGTACAAACCAAATGAGGCTTGATATGTTGCAACATATAGGTAACAAATAGTGAAAGGGTGTTGGCCATAGGATTAGGATCAAGATGATGAAGTGTGCAAAATGCTAAATAGGAATTGAGAGCAGATGAATAAGTCACTTGCAGTCAAGTGCACAACCAAGATTGATAGAATGCTCAACAAGAAGGTGCTCTAGGCTTCAAGCTTCCCAAGTGGGTTGCTTGGAGGGATGAGATGGTAGAATCATTTTTGGAATGCCCCCAGTGTAAATTGAGGGGGTTGAAAATGATGAACCACAAGGGATGGATTCATGGAGGTCATGTGCTTGGCAGAGAAGTGCGAGAGTGAATTGGCAGTAGTATTATGTTTTCCAGGAACATGGAAGACATGGAGGTCAACACCAGAGTCCATAAGTTGATCAGTGACTAAGAGCACCATCCAATTGAATTCAGGCATGGCAACAAATGAGTTGAAGAGCTGTGCAGTGTTGTTGCTGTCAGTAAAAACAGCTAGATGTGCATGATGAGGAAGACATTGAATTGCATCAAGGATGGCTGCAGTTACACAGAGTGATTCAAGATAAAAAATAGTATGACCAGAGGAAGGGGTATGAGGTGTAAGTTGATGTTGAAAGCCCAGATTGAGAGATGGATACCAGAAACTGAGTGCATGAAAAGATGCATCACAGTAGACCTGCATAACAGATGGAGAGAGGTTGTGGAATAACCAAGAACTGGAATGAAGAAGATGAACACCATCAGAAGAATGGAGATGCTGAATTGTCCAGTGCAGCTCTTGCTCAACAGATTGATTGATGTACAACAAGGCATGAGAAAAGAGTTTGCCTGCTGTCTTGGCATAGAGGGAACAAAGAGCTGGACATAAAAAAGGATAGACATTGAGTGCCCAATTGAGGTGACCAGCAACATGTTGGAAATCTCTCAGAGGACAATGAGATCAATGAGCAGCAAAATTGAATAAAGTGGTAAGAAGGTGGTCCTTGGAGTCATCTGTCATGCAGACAATCATGGCATTTGGATTGACTTCAAATTCAATGATAGGCAGTTGATCCCCAGATACTTGCTTATTTTCTTCATGAGGGATACCCAATTTGTCCCAAAGTCTCAAGAGGTGAGTAAGATTAGATGGAAGAGATTTGTGACACTGCTCATAAAAAAGTGGTTCTCCTTTGTGTTGAGTGGAGAAAGAGTCATCAGCATAAAGATAAAGAATAGATATAAGTAACTTGATAATGGCAATCCAAGTAACAAGGGCCATGAAAGCATGGAAGATTCACTGTGAAGGTCAACTCCCAAAGACATTGTGGCAATCTACATAATGTTTGACCCCAGAGGATACAATTTGCATGATTTGCCAAAGTGGATGCATAGGCATTTGATGATAAGCTTTGGCAACATCTGCCTTCCATAGGATAAGGTTGATACCAGGCTCTCCTGCTGACATATGTGGCATAAAGCAATACCAAGATTATGAACATTATCAAGAGTTACTCCAGCAATATCTTCACAGGTAATCATATTGTTAAGCAAGAATTCACTGGCACTATTATGGTCAGTGACAAGTTGAAACTTTTTAGGCCCTGGCTTTGGAACAGCATGCACAGGCATGCTGTACATACCCAGTAGCAGGTCAGGTCCAAAGGACTCTGAAAAGTGCCTAAGCACTGCCTCCTTATTGATTTGGGGCTAAATAAAATTTGACTCCTCTTGGGAAGTACTAGTGACAGTTGGCTTTGAATAATCTCAAGTAGTTGGCCATTCTCCATAATGGGTATGAGCAAAGGGCCAAAAACCTTCTTGGAGGCCATGAGATACTGAGCATATGAAGGGTTGATTCAGGTGATCAGCCATGAGAGGTTTGAAGCAAGTAATATTGATAGGTGTTGAAACCTGAAAAAAATGGGGATGGGAACAAATGGTGACCATAGCTTCATTGTTAAAAAACTTATCAGGAGGGACATCAGGAAGCAGCAAAGCAGTTTCTGTCCATTTGACTGTTTTACTTAAGATAGATTCATCAGACCCCCATACCAAATGATGCTGAAAATGTGGTCCTTTACTGACCTCCTGCTTGAAGTTCAGGCTTTGGATGCTTGGGGCATTGATGGTCTCCACCACATCCACATTGGTCACAGACATGGGCATATATGTAAACATTCTGAGGCTGGTCGATGACAGATTCCTCAATTCCAGTTATGACAGGGGTCTTGCTGAGATGAACTGGCAACTGAGAGTCTTTGGTCCAACCATTGAGGGGAAATGACACTTGCTCTCTCTCCAGAACAAGCTCCCATACCAACTGAGGAGAGATGAATGGTTTGAAGATCCTTGAATCAGGTATAGTGTTACACTTGGTCCAGGTAGGAATGAACATAGGCTCAAAGAACTAACAATGAAGTCAAGGAGTCAAAGGTATACAGGCAAGGAGGCTTGCCAGAGGGTCAAGGGTTTAGTTGACAATAGAAGTCGATGAGATTCAAAAGGGTCATCCGATGGAGAAGTCAAAAGAATTTGAAGAGATTTGAGGAGGTTGTCTGATGATGAAGTCGATGAGGAGTTTCAGAGGATGTCAAGGAAGTGAGGTAAGATTGAGCAGGACTAAGCTGAAGATACATTGAGTATAATGACAGCTTAAGTACTGCAAGAAAGAGAAACTAATGGAAGGTCATGGAAGGTTTGTTACTAATCAAATGAAGATAGAATCTTCCATGAGAAATGGAAGTAAAGATAACAAAAATAGAGAATGGAAATGAATGGTGTGTGATGAACACATTGCATGTTCTAGAGCACTCTAAAGAAAGGAAAAGATATTGGGTTGGGCTGGTCTATTGTACACAGAAGTGAATTGTAACATATAGTCTGTGAGGCATATGTACTTTTGATTGACAACTCAGAGTTGAATTGCTTTGTCAAGCTTGATGACCTGGAAGTGGAAAGGTTGTGCAATGACCACAAAGAGGGAGGAGATATACAACTGATAAGCAACATATTCCCTTTCCTTTCCTGTATCAAATGTGAAGGTGATTGCCTGGACAGTTTTGGAGAAGGTGATAAGCCATTCACCATGTGAGGTGACCAGCTTGGCCTGCTTTGAAATTTTGACAGAGATTTGAAACAGTGCTCCAATGTCTTGGGACTGCTTGGTCTTGAGATTTGTGGAGTAATGGGCCCCAAGGACTTTCAAGAGGTCAACTGCCTGTCCTTTGACAACATTAAGCCATTGGTCAACTGGAAAATCAGGACATTCAGGAGCAAGCCCAATCTGTCAGACAATGTATGTGGGATCTGTGGTCCAGTCCTTGAGAAGGGCAAGGGATTCTTGATGGTCTGAGTCAAGTGATGCTTGCTGTTGTGCTGCATTGAAATGCCAGGAGAATAACTGTTTGTTAACTGATGCTTGCTGCCTTTTAGATGCTCTCTCTTCTTCCTCATCAGAGGAGTCAGATGGATGTTGGTAGCATGAGGTGATGGAATCCTGGTCTGACTGAGGTGATGATTCTTGGACCCCAGTGTCTGTATTTGCTGCAGCAGGGGCTTGCAAACTGGATGAATGTCCATGGACATCTCCATCAGTTTCATCAAGCACTGATAAATACAACTCATTTGGCATCAGTGTTATAGACTTGTTCATTAACCATGAAGTAGAAGACAATGGAGGTGAGCCATGATTTGGCTTGGGCATAACTGCCACTAAAATACTCTGGGGGTGGCTATGCATAGTTCAATGGGTTTGGGGGTGGATGGGTTACTTATGGTTTCAGGGGGGACAGGGGAGGATGGTTCTGTAGGAATGTATTGGAGCAGAGGCAGTACACCAAGTGGTGGGACCAGTATGGGAGTGACAGTGGATGGGACAGTGCCTCTGGTGAATAGGAGGTGTTGTGAGAGTGTTTCTGGGGATGGGGGAGTTGGTGATCATGTGAGATCAAGGGAGGCTGAGAGATGGTGCAATAGTTCCCAGTCTAGGTTAGTAGTTTTGTGGATGTAGATTTTGATATCTTTGTCCTCTATGTCTGTGTGAATGAGGGTTGGATGATCCAATGAGTCAGAATCTGAGAGATAGGTCTCATTGGCACATTCCTGGTAGAACTGTCATGTCCCATACCATCCACTGACACAACTCTCATTCCTCCACTCCCTCTGCTATCTGTCCACCTCTCAGACATCCTGTCCACTCACCTCTGCTCATCTCCACCCCTACTTCTACATCCCCATCTCTGATCAACCACCTAACAGTCCCACCCTGACTGATTACACCTCAGTATCATTTGCTGTCAATGACCATCAGGGAGAACCCTCTCCATTCCACCATCAACCCTGATTGCCATCATGGAGTATGCCACCAGAATGTGGCACCACATGGGACTGTGCACTTCCATTACCCCTCCATCTCCACACTCCTGTCATATAGTATGCCCCATGTATTTAAGGTCATAGTTGCTGGGAACTAGTTTCTCAATTTGAGTATTGAATTCATCTGCCCCTTCACTTGTCTCCCTTTGCTCCTCTCTCTCTCTCTCTCTTCCATGTCTGACTTTAGTCACCTCCACTGTGGTAGTCTATCAACTACTGTAGCTACCATCCTTGTCTGCCCTTCAAAATATGAGAGCCAGGATCACACAAGGGTGGAGGCATAACCTGAAGCCAACACTCTCACCCCTCCAACCTGGTTTCACCTAGGGCTCTGAACCTCCACCTCTCCAACTTACATCTGACCTCCACCAACAAGTGGAGGAAGCAGACTTGACAGTATACTCAAACTATCCTCTTGTGTGATTCCCAACCTTCACTCATGTCCACTTATTCTCAGGCTTGTGCTTTGGCACAACCCCCCAAGCCTGGACCCAGTATGCCTGGTGGTGCAGGACCCCTGCATCAGGGCACTGAGTTCATCTCATTCTCTGCCTGCAACCCTTGCACCCCAATCCAGCCATCCCATGGGAAAGGGTGTGCTGTATCCCCTCATGAGATTCCTGATGAAGAAGACTACCACACTCCTACATTGTCCAGATGTTGAGCTCAACCTCCTGGAGGACCTCCCTCCATGGATGATGAACCAGACCTAGGTGGCCTCTTCAGTCCTGATGGTGGTGGCTCACCAGACCCCTTACCAGACCCCTCTCCACAACCATCTCCCCTTCCTGAGGAAATTCCTTTTCCCCCCAGCATTCAGCCCCCATCTCCTGCAGACCTGAATAATGCTACTCTCATGGCTCTGGCACAAGCCATCCAAACCCTTGCTCAGGCACAAACTGTGGACCACAACACCTCTTCCACTTGCACAAAGGTCTGCAAGCCTAATATGTTTGACAGGATGGACTTTTGCAAACTCTGCACCTTCCTGGTGCAGTGCAAATGGAACTTCCAGGACCATCCTAAGGCTTTCCATACAGACTGCACCAAAGTAGTCTTTGTGCAGTCTTACCTCAAAGAGATAGCCCTAGAATGGTTTGAGCCCAACCTGTTGAACACCAACCCCTTACTCTGCCCCATCTGGATGGATGACTATGATGAGTTTGTTAGTGAACTCCACATGAACTTTGGTCCACATGACCCTGTCAGAGATGCCAAGTACCAGCTTGATCAGTTAATGATGAAAGACAGGAGTTAGATCAATACAGTAAGTACATTGTTGAATTCAACTGTCTGGCCTCACAGGTCTACAGTTATGGCAAGGGTGCACTCTGCCACATTTATTACAATGGTCTTCCAGATCATATCAAGGATGAGATCTCCCATGTTGGCAAACCAACCATGCTCCAGGATCTCCACCTCCTTGCTTAGACTGTTGACACATGGTATTGGGAGCAGAGGTCTGAAGTCTCCTGCCAGAAGGAGAAGTCTCCCTCATCCTTGTCAGCACCCTTGCACTCTGCCACCAAATCAACAGCCTCATCCTCCTCATCCTCCTCATCCTCCTCATCCATTCATTCCATCAAGCCAGCTATGTCTTCTACCTCCAGCAAGGCATCTACCACCTCCAAAACTCTGTCCCACTTAGGGAAAGACAGTAAGCTCACAGAAGCAGAGTGCCAGTGCCATTTCAAAAACAACCTTTGCTTGTTCTGTGGCCAGCCTGGTTATAATGCAAAAGAATGCCCTAAGTTGAACTCAAGGGCCTCTAAGGCAAAGGCAAGAGCAGCTACAGTTACTCAGACCTTCACTCCTACTGAGGCTGAAGAGCCAAAAAATTAGTCAGCAATTCCCAGACCTCTGCACAAACTGGAGACTGTGTTGACTCTGCTTGTGCACTCGCAGAGATCTGTCTCAACATGTCTGCTCTCTCTGATCCTAATGCCCTAATTCCTTCTGTTTTCCTCTCCAACCATGTCCTACCCCCTGTACTAGCTTCGGTGGATTCTGGTTTGACACATTGTTTTATAGATGCCTCATATGTCAATAAACATTCCTTGCCCACCTCCAAAATTCCTCCATTAACACTCCAACTACTTGATGGCTCTTCAAACACACCAATCACCTGGACCACTCAGCTAAAACTCCATTTTCCATCTGGTGATGTTACCTCTGCAACATTTTATGTCACTCCATTGGATTCCTCTTGTGTATTAGTTCTAGGACATATCTGGCCCACCCACTACAATCTGTTGATTGACTGGGTATTGGGCCATATCAGCTTCCAAACAACTACAAAACAAATGCCAACAGCCCTGGTACCACCCTCTGACCATCTGATCAAGTCCCTGACTCCTTTGACTTTGGTAGAGTCTTCTCTGACTTCACCACCTCTGTACTCCAACTTGCCACCTCCTGTTCTGCATGTGTTCTTCATCAATGCTGCTGCCTACCAATGAGCATGCAGACTTGATGTATCCATGCAATTCACCCTGTACATCTGACTAGAGGATCTAGGCAATCACAAAATGTGCTCTGCATCTACTGCTGCTCTGGATACCCCAAACCTCTTCAGCATCCCTTCAGACTATCATGACTTCACAGATGTTTTCAGTAAGGTGAAAGTGGACAAGCTGCCACCATACTGTGAATTTGATCTGAAGATTGATCTGGAAGATGGTGCCTCACCTCCTCTTAGTCCCATCTATTCCCTCTCTTCAACTGAGCTTGATGCACTCTGTGTCTTCCTTGATGAGCACCTGACCTATGGGTTCATTTAACAATCAAACTCTGCTTATGGTGCCCTGGTTCTCTTTGTCTGCAAAAAGGATGGATCACTCTGCCTTTGTGTCTACTTCTGAGGACTGAATAAGCTCACAAAGAAAGATTACTACCCCCTTCCCCTCATCTCCAACCTCCTGGATGCCCCCCAGCAAGGCCTGGGTATATACCAAGATTGACCTCTGACATGCATATCATCTCATCTGTGTTGCCAAAAGCAATGAGTGGAAGACTACATTCTGGACTCACTATGGGTCCTTCAAATGGCATGTCATGCCCTTCAGTCTTTCTAATGCACCAGCTACTTTCCAGAGGTTTGTCAACAGTGTCTTTGCTGATCTCCTCAACATCTGTGTTGTGGTTTGTCTAGACAACATCCTCATCTACTCCTCCAACCCTGCTTCCTACAAGAAGCACATCTGCAAGGTCCTTCATCATCTGTGCCAACACAAACTCTATGCAAAACCAGAGAAGTGTGAGTTCCACTCCACCTCTGTTGAATACCTGGGTTTTCAGCTCTCCACCAATGGACTATCCATGTTTGTGGAAAAGGTTAAGGCCATCTCCAATTGGCCTGAACCCCACAAGGTAAAGGACATCCAATCATTCCTTGGCTTTGCCAACTTCTACCATCAATTCATCCACAACTACTCTGACATTGCTGTTCCTCTCACACACCTCACCCACAAAGACATTTCTTGGAATTTTACCAATGACTGTCACTCTGCTTTTGAGCACCTCAAGGCCACTTTCTCCTCCACTCCAATCCTAACACATTGGGTGCCCAATGCTCTGCTCACTGTGGAGACTGATGCCTTGGGATACACTGTTGCTGGTATACTTTCTATCACCTGTGCTGATAGTGAACTCTGTCCTGTTGCCTTCTTCTCCTGCACACTTACTGCTCTGAAGTTGAATTATGACACCCATGACAAGGAGTTGTTGGCCATCTTTGAGGCCTTCTAGCATTGGCAACATTACCTTGAGGGCTCTGCCACTCCAGTCAATGTTGTCATGGACCACAAGAACCTCAAATACTTTACTGCCTTGAAGGTCCTGACCTGCCACCAAGTTTGCTGATCAGAGTTCCTCTGCCAATTCCACCTCATCATCCACTTTTGCCCTGGATGCCTTGGTGTGAAACTCAATGCCCTTACCCACTACTGGGATGTCTACCCTAAAGTGGGGGATAGGGACTATGCTCATGCCAACCTGTATAATTTTAAGCCTGTTTTTACCCAAGATCAGCTTGTGTCCTCCCTTAGGGCTACTTGCCTCATCACCCCTGCCATCTGTGCTGTGCCTCTGGTCAACATGGACTCTCTTCACCAAGACATCCTGTCCACTCTTTCATCTGACCCTGTAGCTCAGTGTCATCTATCCAACCCCTCTGATCCCTGATGGTCAACTGACTCCAACAGACTCCTCCACCTTGATGGAAGGATCAATGTTCTGGACAAAAATGACCTCTGCCTTCAGGTACTCCAGTATAAAGATGATCACCCTCTCACAGGCCACTTCAGTCAGAACTATACTTTGGAGCACATCCACCAAGAATACATCTGGCCTGGACTCCATGTCTTCATCAAAGAATATGTGGCCTCATGTACCACATGTGCTCAAGCTAAGGTTCCCCAACACCACCCATATGGCCTATTGAAACAACTTCTAATCCTAGAGCATCCATGGCATTCTATCTCTATGGACTTCATAAAGCACCTCCCCACCTCCAATGGCTACACCTCCATTCTCATAGTCATTGACTGGCTATCAAAGCAAGGAATCTTCATTCCAACCTATGACACCATCACTTCCCCAATCTTGCAAATTCTTCATTGTGCATGTCTTCTCAAAGCATGGGGTCCCCTCCCATGTCACCTCCAACTGCAAATCCAAGTTCATATTGCATTTCTTCTGCTCCCTCAGCAAGGCCCTTGGCATGACACTCTACTTCACCTCCAGTTGTTATGCTTGGTCCAGGTAGGAATGAGTCTAGGCTCAAAGAACTAACAACAAAGTCAAGGGGTCAAGGTATATGGGCAAGGAGGCATGCTGGAGGGTCAAGGGTTTGATCGATGATGGATGTCGATGAGGTTCAGAGGGGTTGTCTGATGATGAGATCAACAAAGGAGTTCAAAGAAGTTCAAAGAGGTCATCTGATGATGAGGTTGATGAAGGAGTTCAAGGGATATCAGAGAGTTAAGGTAGGATTGAGCAGAACTAAGCTGAAGATACATCAAGTATAACAATGGCTTTAAGTACTGTGAAGAATGGAAATTAATAGAAGGTCATGGAAGGTTTGTTACTAATCAAATGAAGATAGAACCTTCTATGAGAAATGGAAGCAAAGATAACAAAAATAGAGAATGGAAATGAATGGTGTGTGGTGAACACATTGTATGTTCTAGAGCACTCTAAAGAAGGAAAAAGATACTGGGTTGGGCCAGTCTATCATACACAGAAATGAATCATAACAAATCATAACATTACCTCCAAAGTACATTCAAAGTTACGATGAGAAATGAATCAAGGAAAAGAATTAGAAATCCATGCACCTGTCTCCTCCAGGGGAACCAGTCATGTTGGCATATGCCAAGTTGTCATACCCTGGGTTGTTGTCATTCAGATCTAGGTCAGCGAGTTCTGGATCAGGAGAAGGGCAATGATGACAGTGGTGAGTACAAAGGGGTTGATGACAGTGATAAGATGGGGGGGGAACTTGTCTGGGAGCCATGTTTGAGCCAGAGGCAGAGGATCAGAGAGTTGTTCAATGAGAGGTTGGGGTGGGGACAGGGGGGTGAAGCCAGAATGCCTAGAGTGTGTCAAGGAAGTTGAAGAGGAGGAAGAGGAACCCACTGGGTTGAGGGTATGTGGGTGAGGACGATGAGGGCAGTGATGTTGGGTATGACCAGGACAGTGTTGAGTGCAATGGGGGCAGATGTAGTACAGGCAGTTGATGCAGATATGTGAGAGTCAGTGGCAATGGAAACATGCTCGGCTGTAGAGGTAATGATTGGGGGGGAGAGGTACATTATGCTGTCCTTCCCAACTGACTTTGGCTTGTTCCATAACAGCTAGTTCCTTGAGGGTGAGGGGTTCTTCAGAAGCTTCTGGGGATGGGTTTTGGCATAAATGGTGGTGTTTGTCAAGCTCTCGGGTGTAACATAGAATGTCCTTGGCCAGCTTGTCCATTTCCAATTGGTGCATGACAGAAAGGATGAGGTTGGTTAGCTCAGTGCAGGTTTCATGGAGGGCAGCAATGTGTTCTGTGGGGTAGTCAGACATCTGGTTGGCAAGGGGGTAGAGGCTGTGGATCTCTTGAAAAAGAAGGAGTAATGTATTGAGGGGAGAGAAGGGTTCTAAGTGGGCATGAAGGGGGGTAATGAGATGGGGGGTTTTGAGAAGGAGCATTAAAGAGGATTGTTCAGTGACAGGGAAGTCGTCAGGATGGATGCATTGACCATAAAGAGGTAACTTGATAGAGATGACTGGGTTGGGGTCAAGAGTGGGAAGATGCAGGGGAGGAGAAGTGGGTCAGGGAATACCTGGATTGTAATTAGTTGGATCAAGGCCTTGAATATGATAGAGTAAGGGGGTGGTCCAGCCAGTGGTAGCTGCAGTGGGGGAAGGGGATCTAGTGGGAGCAGACATGTTTGGGCTTGGTGGATAATGTGGATGGGGAAGGAAAGACATGAGGATGGAGGGTTTTATAGTCAGATAGAATTTCTTTGGCATGGTTAAACTCCAATTCAGGTAGCCATGAGTCTTCTTTGGCTGAGTATCCCTTTCATTGGACTAGGAATTTTTGGTTATTCAGGATTCCACAGTGTTGGATAATCTTTTCCATTTCATATTCCTCTTCTCCATTGATAAGGTCAGGTGGAGGGGAGGGGAAGTTCAGTCTGTGTATGTCATTTTCGCAATAGGGCAATAACAAGGAGGTGTGGAAGACTGGGTGTATTTTCCATGTGCATAGGAGGTGGAGTTTATAAGTAAGGGGGGAGAGGACCTGGGTAATGGTAAATGGGCCTTCTTGCTTGGGGGCAAACTTTGGATGGGAGATAAGGTGTTTCAGATTTCAGGCTTCTAGCCAAACCTTGTTGCCTTTACAGAAGGGAGTGAATTTTCCATGGAAATGGGATTTCATAACTTGTCTAGCAAGTTCATGGGCCACCAGGGCTTTGTCTCGAGCTGTGGAGAGGAGTTTAAGTCATTCTTCAACTGCAGGGAGGTTGGTTTCAGCAATGATGGTGGGAAGGGGGTGGGGTTCAAAGCCCATCATGAGAAAGAATGAGGATTTGTTGGTGACAGAATGGGGATGGTGATTGTGTGTGAATTTGGTGCGGGAGATGAGATTGGACCATGTGGAAGGGGAGTTGCCACATAAGATCTGAAGGTAGGTTTCTATTTCCTGATTTACCTGTTCAATTTCTCCATTGGATTGAGGGTGGTATGTGGTGGAGAGGGAAAGGTTGTATTTGAGGAGTTGTCCAAGTTCCTTTGCAAAGGAGGAGGCAAACTGGGGGCCATGATCCAAGATGATTTTGTCATAGAGGCCAAACTGGGTGTAGACTTTGTGGAAAAAGAGGGAGGTGATTCCTTTGGCAGAGACAGATTTCTTGGTAGGGCAGAGAATCACCCCCTTAGTAAGCCCATGGTTGACCACAACCAAAAGACTGTCAAAGCCTGAGGAAACAGGGAGGTCCATGATAAGGTCACAGGAGATCTGTCAGAAAGGAATGGAGAAGGAAGAGACAATGGGGGAGAGGGGGGGGACAGTGGGATGGGTGTTTGCTTTTGAAGATTGACAGGGAGTGCATCCTTCAACATATTTGCAAATGAATTGAGCAAGACCTGGCCACCAAAACTCAGTGGCAATGAGCTGGCAAATTTTGAGATATCTGGGGTGTCCAGCAGAGGTGTGATTGTGGTGGCATTTGACAATGAAGTGATGGGGGTCAAGGGGAACATAGATGCATCCTTGAAAGGTGAGAACACCAGCATCATATTGCCAGTTGGAGAGA